>PKMM01021740.1:557768-723277 GCA_002933915.1 Eutrema heterophyllum
TACATATCATTAAGAATTTGTTAATTATAAATTATAAAAATGAACAATATAATTTAATTAACCTTATATACTTACGCCTCCCATGGACTAACTTCCTCGCAATTTAGGAGAATATACGTTTGGGCACTGTGATAATCACGTTCATTAGCAAACCAAACTTCCTTCACTTTTCCGCATAATCGACCAACCGACGAGAAGATGTCTGGTACACCTGTAACAGCGTATGTTTTTCCTACACCTCCGTCATCATATCGATGTGGTGCCCGTTTTCGTGTCCGAACCTTTGAACCAAAATAGTATCCCGTAAAGTGAGAAGTTTCTTCTATTAAACTTCCTGCAACTATTGAACCTTCAACTTTGGCAAGATTTTTAGCCTTTCGCTTCAAATGTCCCATGAATCGCTCGAATGGGTACATCCACCGATACTGCACTGGTCCCCCAAGTTCTAATTCGTGAGGGAGGTGGATCGGTAGGTGTTCCATAACATCGAAAAAGGCCGGGGGGAAGATTTTCTCCAAGTTGCACAATAAAATAGGGATAGTAGCATCAAGTTGTGCGATAACTTCTTCTGACAAAGTCCGGGCACAAAGATCTCGGAAAAACGCGCCAATGCCTAAAAATAAACAATCGCATAAGGTAATGTTAAATTTTAATCTCTTTATATACATGAATATATAAATGTCAAATTTACCTGCAATTGCTTCGTGTACATTTCCTGGTAGAAGTTCAGCAAACGCGAAAGGAAGTAGGCGTTGCATAAATACATGACAATCGTGACTTTTCATCCCAGAAAACTTTTGCCCTTTCTCAACAGATTTGGCTAGATTAGAAACGTACCCATCGGGAAACTTTACATCAGAACTTACCCATCTAAACAACGCTGACTTTCCTTCCGCACCCAATCGAAATATAGGAATAGGTGATTTCCCATCGCTCGTAATGTGCAACTCATTCCGTGAACAAATATCAGGCAAGTCTAGTCTCGACTTACCACTATCTTTAGTCCTTCCCCGCACATTCAACACTGTATGCATGATGTTATCAAAAAAATTCTTCTCAATGTGCATCACATCCAGATTATGTCTAAGCAAATGGTCTTTCCAGTACGGAAGCCTCCAGAATATACTGTTTTTATGCCAATTGTGCAACTCCCCATATCCATCCGGCATATTAGCTGGAATATGCCAGTTTCCACCACGAGTGACTGTTTCCTGTGCTCCGTAATGATCAATTTCCGCTTCCAAATCTTCCCCGGACGGATACAGAGGTCGAGAAACACGAACAACTTTGTTCTTTCTAAACAACCGTTTGTTTCTCCTGTACGGATGGTTAGGCGGTAGAAATCGGCGGTGACAATCAAACCAACTTGTCTTTCGCCCATGTTTCAGTTGAAACGCCTCGGTGCGATTAAGACAATACGGACAAGACAACCGCCCATGCGTAGTCCAACCTGATAACATCCCGTAAGCCGGAAAGTCGCTTATTGTCCACATAAGCACGGCTCGCATAGTAAAATTTCTTTTCCTTGCAAAATCGTATGTCCGAACTCCGGTATACCACAACTGCTCTAATTCCTCAATTAGAGGCTGCAAAAACACATCAAGGGACCGCTTCGGATGTTTCGGACCAGGGACTAAAATACTCAAGAATAAAAATTCCCTTTGCATACACAGATCTGGAGGAAGGTTGTAAGGTGTTAGTATTACTGGCCATAAAGAATATTGTCTACCTGACATACCAAATGGACTAAATCCATCTGTGCAAAGACCAAGATATACATTGCGTTTCTCTTTGGCAAAGTCTGGGTGAACCGTCTGAAAGTGTTTCCACGCTTTTGCATCTGACGGATGAGTAACCTCTCCATCTGACTGCAAATGATTTGCATGCCATCTCATTGCAGCCGCTGTCCTTTCAGAATGATACATTCTTTTCAACCTATCAGTTATAGGAAGGTACCACATACGCTGGAATGGTACCTTATTCCGGCTACTACCTTGCGGCTTATATCTTGGCTTATGACAATAACGACATTCCTCTAACTTATCATCATCTTTCCAAAAGAGCATGCAATTGTCAACACATACATCTATCATCTCAGACGGCAACCCAAGACTAGAAATCAACTTCTGTATCTCATAATAAGTTTCAGCAGCTAAATTATCATCTGGCAAATACTCTTTGATTAGATCAGCCCAATCATCCATGCAAGCCTCAGCTAAGTTATGATCAGTTTTAATAGTCATCATCCTAGCTGCTAACGATAATTTAGAGTGCCCTTCTCTACATCCATCGTAAAGTGGCTGATTTGCCATATCTAGCATATCATAAAATATTTTTGCATCTAGATTGGGTTCCTCATGGTCAGATGCAAATGTATTTCCAGTTTCATGAAATGCATCTGTAACCATATCATGAATCCTATCATGATCTAGAGTACCATGCTGCTCCGTAGGGTTATCATCAAATTGATGCAAATTACTTGATTCAACAAAATTTGATGCTTGATAATTGGTACCACTACTAGCTGTATCCCCATGACCTTCTCCATGATAATACCATATATAGTAATGTGGCACAAATCCTCTATTTAATAAATGCGACCAGACTTTTGAGATAGTGATAAATTTCCTATTCATGCACTTTGGACAAGGACAATACATCATACCGCTGGTAATTGTCCTTTGCATGATGCCTGCTTGATGCATGAATCCCTCCACTCCATCACTAAACTCCTTCGTTAGCGATCCCTCCGAATCAATACGATTATACATCCATCTTCTAGTTTCGTATATTGACATTTTTTTTGTTGGTCAGATCTAGAGAGAAGAAGTGAATGTTTTTGGTGAGAGAGAAGAAGTGAGGTTGGCCTCTATATATAGATTTTTTTTTTCATTACCATCGATTTAGCAACGAATTTAGCATCGATTTTACAACGAAAAAATAACTACCAATGAAATAACGACGATATGTTTCGTCGTTAAAAACGGGTACACCCGAAAAATAAACGTGTTTACCTAATTCATATATCGTCGGTAAATCGTAGCTAATTACCAACGAATTTACAATAATCTCGAGAATCGTAGCTAAATCGTCGCAAATTACCAACGAATTATAAAATCGTCGCTAAATCGTCGCTAATTGGCAACGATTTAGCAACGATTTATATTCGTGGGTAATTTGCGACGATTTAGCTACGATTCTCGAAATCGTTGTAAATTCGTTGGTAAATCGATGGTAATTTGCGACGAACTCAAATCGTTGCAAAAAATCGTTGCTAAAATTGTGTTTTCTTGTAGTGCCTAAACCCTAAATTTTAAAAACCTAGAAGGTTTCAATATGACTTTACAATGATTTTGTGTATATAGTAGTTTAAAAATATGTTAAAACTTAAAAATAAGTAAATTTTGAGAGAATTTTTATCTTTCAAAATCATTCCTTATAAAACACATGTAACACTTAGTACATGTTATGATAATATTGAAATTTTTGTAAGTGTTATATTTTTTGTATATTATTTGATGTTTATGTGTAAGATCTGATTTACAATTTAAGATTTAGAGTTTATGATTAAGGGTTAGAGGTTTAGGGTTTAGAATTTAGGATTTATAAAATGATAATATTTAAAAAAAAATTTTAAGTGTTGAATTTTTTTTGTATATTATTTGATGTTTATGTGTAAGATCTAGTTTACAATTTAAGATTTATATCAGTTTATGATTAATGGTTAGAGGTTTAGGGTTTAGGGTTTAGGGTTAAGGGTTTGTGGTTGGGGTTTAGAATTTAGGATTTAAAAAACAAATCGAGTGGAGTTGCTAAACGGTCGCAAATTTGGGACCATTTTGTGACTACTAATAAAAAAATCTAGTGGAGTTGCTAAACGGTCGCAAATTTGGGATCATTTTGTGACTACTTATACATGTTATGAGTAGAATCAAAAACCTTTACCTTAAACCATAAACTTTAAGAACCTAGAAGGTTTGAATATGACTTTACAATGATTATGTGTATATAGTAGTTCAAAAATATGTTAAAAATTATAAATTAACATATTTACAATTATATATTGATGAATTTAAAAAAAAATTCGAGTGGAGTTGATAAACTGAAACAAATCAGTCACAAATTTGGGACTATTTTTGCAAGTTTTTAAACAATCGCACATAAACGACTCTTGTTTGACTACTTTGTTTAGTCGGTAATTTGGGATTATTGTGCCTCATGAGTAGTCGTTTATTAGTCGCAAATCAGTCATAATACCGTTTCTATTTTTTGTGACTAAAAAAATAGTCACAAATGGTAGTCACAAAAACTGTGTTTTTTTTGTAGTGAATGGAAGACTGATTAAATAGATGGATCAACCTATTTTGACAATTATCAATGCGTAATTACATTCATATAAAAATATTTGTAAATTCGATTTGATAACATTAAAACGAATATAGATTACTTAACATATAAAGAAAATGAGTACGTGAAGTTTCACATCGGCTATGAAGATGAGCGGCAGTTAAACGACATTATAAAAATGATGAAAATTTGTAAGAGTGAAAAGTGTGACTTAATTGGCGTCTAATTTTGAAGCTTGTATTCGGTTTAATCCATTTCTTTTATTGAACCACATAATTACACCGAATAATATAAATATTTAATTTGATAAAAAGTTAAAATATTAGAAATTATTACATATTTGTATTACTCGATCCTTTGGTGGAGCGGGTTAGGGTTTGATGGTTTT
Source organism: Eutrema heterophyllum (assembly GCA_002933915.1). Taxonomy (NCBI): domain Eukaryota; kingdom Viridiplantae; phylum Streptophyta; class Magnoliopsida; order Brassicales; family Brassicaceae; genus Eutrema; species Eutrema heterophyllum. The sequence continues at coordinate 562,504 of PKMM01021740.1, forward strand.
ACGATTACAGTTTTTTGCAAACTGGTCCAGCAAAGCATGCAATATATCTTAACCCAATGCAAAGCTGGTTAACCATTTTTACATTCATAATGTGCAATTGAAAAATTCGATTATGTAACCATCTATCTGATTGCAATGATACCAATATTAGACTAACTCATACTCTTGTTCTGGAAAAATAAACCATATTGATATTATAATAATCAGATAGACTATATGGTGTTTCATAATCGATCAAATTAAAACTTATATTACGTAACTTTCACAACAACTGTTTTACTAAAATCAAATATCACAAAATTATTTCAAAATCATGACATACGCTCTGTTTTACTCAAATCAAATATCACAAAATTAATCTCTACTTTTAGAACTTCTATTATCTACCGTGGATCTACTTAAACTACTATGATACATTGATATGTTTCGTACGCTTCTTAATTATCTTCTGCGTTCTTTAATTGTTTGCTCTATTTGGGATTTTGTTAATTGCGCCTAATGCTTAGTTTATTTTCTTAAAACAATTTGATATTTTCTGCAAATTAAATTGTGTCTTAAGAAAATTATAAAATTTAGTTATTTTAAAGAATCTCCAAGTGGTCCATTTTTTTTGTCAAAAGAATCTCCAACTATTTTATCAGACACATAAATCTACAACTTTGCATTGACTTAACTGAATTAGTCCCCCATTAACATTTTGTAACATGATGTATTTGACTCATTTGGCTCATTAGTCCCACCGCTAGGTAAAATTTAACATTCTGTAAGGAGGATGCGTTTGAGTCATTTGACTAATGTTGGGCTTGTTCGGCAAAGTCAACACAAAATCCCTTATTTACTTGTCTAATAAAACAGGTGGGAATTGTTTTGGCCAAAAACGAATATTTTTTTTCTTTTGCTAACTGTTTTGGCCAAAAACGAATATGTCGAAGAATTTTTGTTTTTATTTTTATTTTCCCAATAAAAATTCTACACTTTATAATTTTCAGATTGTTCAAATGTTCATTGAATATAAATACTTTTACATATTCGACCGTTGTTATATTTTTTTCATTCTAGCATTCTAATTTCCGGAAGTTAATAAAAAAAACGTAGCCCTAATTCATTTATTTCATTTACTAATCCGAATACCTGTTTTGGATTCGGATCATTACATCAACATCTGAACATGGAGTTTGAATCGCCACACATTATCTTCACAGACCATCTTGAACATATGTTGGTTAAAATATGAGAGTCCAAACCTAAAGATGTGAGAACCCATGAAAATATGAGTGCCTAGAAGTATGAAAAGTGAAAACCCATAAAAACATGAGTGTGGAGGTGTGATAAAGAGATCGGAAAACTGTTTAGAATGCATCAAAATCCGAGTTGGAGACCACCCACGTGAGAAGGGTAGGATACAAAACTCACGAGACTTTACCGCACTAACCGATGACCACCACCAAACATCATTACGTTAAACGCATACCTGTAAGACATGTCACCTTCAATCGGCAAGCAAGATTGCGATGTATCCTGTGTTTTGGACGTCTCTCATCACGCTAAATCCCCACTCCATTGGGAATTAAGTTTTCTGCCCAACCCAAAATCAAAACTCCGGTCGCAATATCATACTTCGAACGATAGAATTTTTTCCGGCCGGTTCCCCGAACTTAAAATTTGTCGGATTACCATGGCTGAATAAGTGCCCATGGGCGACACACTCCAACTCAGCCAAACCCATTGTCTAGGCAGATCCATGACTTCCCAACAAAGTAGGACTATCCAACCTAGGCGACTGAATTGATTACCTTGAGACAATATCCGAGTAATGCGCATGGGACGCATCGTTTACTCATCTCGGACTAATGCCTAGTTGGATCCATGTCTTCCCTCCGGAAAGACACGACCATCCAACTAGGCAAAATCATCATCATCGTTCGGAAAAAGACATCCAAGGCTCAGAGCCGTGTATTCCCAATCAATGATCTTCTCTTCCTTTGTAACTTGGAAGTTGTCACAATTACGAATTGCAGATTCAAGAAGAATTCTGATAGAGTAAGGTAGTTTATCTGCAACATAACAAAATGAAATAGAGCACTTCTCTTAGATTTTGTCCCTATAACTTATCAATTCTGATTGTGTCAACGATCATGAAGGTTAACTCAAAATTCTATCTTTTCACCAAATTTCATCTCTATCCATCAACAGGAAGACATCTAACGAAGGTGAAACTTCTGATGCATGTTGGTGGTGAGTTTAGCACTCCCCGGTTTAGCCCGGGTTGAACCGAGACCGGCCCTATTGATCCCGGTTGACGACGGTTCGAACCCGGAAGGAAAGACAACGAAACAGTCGCCGATCTCCGAACTTGAAGGAATAGCCCACGAGAGACTATTGACTGATAAGCTCGGTAAGAATCCGAATAAATGCCGAACTTGAATCTAGATCGGCGAATCTTTATTTTGAGTTAACCTTCGTGCACCTTTCTCATGACTTTGTCAGTGTTATTACTCGGTACGCATACCAGCAGGACTCCCGCGGCGCTCCATCGGAATAATTCCCCATCGAGGACGACGTACGGCTGCTCTCATCTTAAGTCGCCGAGCTGCCCATCTGTCCGTTGGGACCTGTCCGTCGCAGATGTACATTTTGGGTTTGGTGGTCCAATCCTCAGGTTCCTCGTCTTCTTCGGCCTCAATATCAATCGGGACGTGAAGTCCCTTAGATTCTACATCGCTGTCATCGTCAGACTGATCCCGTAGATCGGGATTTTGCGCAAAGTCTAGCTCGGGAGTAGTTTCCAGGCCGGTATGCCGGGATGGTGCTTTTCTAGCCTTTCTCGTTTTGAGTTTTGCAACCGGTTGTTCGTCGTAATTACGGCCGCGCGTTGTTACTAGACATGCTTCTGGTTTCTCGATACTCGGTTTTGGAATAATTTCGATCGGGATTGTTCGCTTCAGATGAGGGTCCGAGCTGGATGCAAGGGCGGCGAGTGCGTCTGCAGTAGCGTTCTCCCCTCGAGGCGAGCTCCTTTACGAGTTGAAGGTATGAATCCATTCACTCGTTCTTCACGTCGTACTCTCTGCTGAATTGGCTTGCGACGAGCTGAGAGTCGCAATATGCATGTACCCGAGTCGTTCCGATGGCCCTAGCCAATCGTAGTCCGACGATTAGTGCTTCGTACTCGGCTTCGTTGTTTGATGCATTGAATTCCAGCCAGAACGATTGCTCCAAGATTTCTCCAGTTGGCGACTGTAGACGGATGCCTACTCCCGACCCGCGATGGGAGGATGACCCGTCGACGTGCAGGATCCATTGCTCGGTGATCGAGATGTCGGTATTGATAAATTCTTGAGGCAGTTCGATGAGGAAATCGGCAAGTACTTGTGATTTGAGATTCGTCCGACCTTTGTAATCGATATCGTACTCGCTTAGCTCGATTGCCCATTTGGCGAGTCTGCCTGACTGACTCGGACTGTGTAGAATAGCTCGCAGAGGTTGGTCTGTGAGGACGGTGATTGAATGTGATTGGAAGTATGGTCGAAGCTTTCGGGCTGCGGTGACCACGACAAGGGCGAGTTTTTCAAGTGTGGGGTATCGTGCCTCGGCCTCGCCTAACGACTTGCTAACGTAGAAAATAGGCTTCTGCTCGCTTCGGTCTTCCCGAACCAGCACCCCGCTGACAGCCGAGGTGGAAATCGCGATATAAAGGTAGAGAGTTTCTCCGTTCTCAGGTTTGGCCAGGATCGGGGGAGTCGACATGTATTTCTTAAGTTGTGTAAAAGCGGCTTCGCATTTGTCGTCCCATTCAAGATGTTTGTTGCCACGGAGTAGTTGATAGAAAGGTAGGCATTTGTCTGTCGATCGGGAGATGAATCGATTAAGCGCGGCGATACGGCCAGTCAATCGCTGAACTTCTTGTTTTGTTGTTGGGGATGGCAGGTTGATGATCGCTGAGATTTGCTTGGGGTTGGCCTCGATTCCCCTCTGAGTCACGATATAGCCGAGAAACTCTCCGAAAGTCACCCCGAATGTACACTTGTTCGGGTTAAGCTTCATACCGTATTCGTTGAGTATATCGAAACACGTGTTGAGGTGGCCGATATGATCTTTAGCGACAAGGGACTTGACGAGGATGTCATCGATGTATACTTCCATAGTTTTACCGAGTTGACTAGCGAACATTCGATTGACGAGTCATTGGTATGTTGCTCCGGCATTCTTTAATCCGAACGGCATGACTTTGTAGCAATAGATGCCTCGATCCGTGATGAACGATGTTTTCTCTCGGTCATCGGGGTACATAAGTATTTGGCTGTGGATTCAACAATCTATCGATGTGCGGAACCGGGAAGCTATCTTTTGGGCAAGCTTTGTTAAGGTCGGTGAAGTCAACGCAAATTCTCCATTTCCCGTTCTTCTTTTTCACAACAACCGGATTAGCTAACCAGTCTGGGTATCTTACCGCGGTGATTAAGCCTGCTGCGAGTAAACGTTCGACTTCATCATTGATAGCCTGTGCCTTTTCTGGGCCGAGCTTACGTCTTTTCTGTTTGATCGGTTTGAAGGTAGTGTCAATGCCGAGCTCATGACACGCAATTTTTGGGTTAATTCCGGTCATATCCGTCATTGTCCACGCGAATGTCGAGACGTTCCTTTTGAGGAAACGGATCAGATCGCTTTTGAATTCGTCATCCAGTTCGGCTCCGATACCGACGCACCTTTCGGGATTGCGCTCGTCGATACTGACCTGGATGATTGTCTCGCGCCTGGGCAAGTCGGGATCCATCTTTCGATCAAATGGATCTGTCGAAGTTCTGCTCGCGTCGATGACGCATGTTCGGGCTGCCGTCCTAAGTTTGCATTCGTTGATATAACATGTTCGGGACATTATCTGATCGCCCTTGAGGGTGAAGACTCCGGATGGTGTTGGGAATTTCAAGCATTGATGGTAGGTCGAGACAACGGCCTTCATCGTGTGGATCCAAGGTGTCCCGAGGATGACATTGTAGATCGCCGGCCTGTCGAGGACCAAAAATTTGACCATTCTTACAAGTCCGCCGACGTAGATCGGTATTTTGANTTTACGAGTGTGAGGTATGAATCCATTCGTTCATTCTTCGCGTCGTACTCTCCGCTGAATTGGCTTGGGACGAGCTGAGAGTCGCAATATGCATGTACCCGAGTCGCTCCGATGGCTTTAGCCGGTCGTAGTCCGGCGATTAGTGCTTCGTACCCGGCTTCGTTGTTTGACGCATTGAATTCCAGTCAGAACGATTGCTCCAAGATTTCTCCAGTTGGCGACTGTAGAAGGATGCCTACTCCCGACCCGCGATGGGAGGATGACCCGTCGATGTGCAGGATCCATTGCTTGGTGGTCGAGATGTCGGTATTGATAAATTCTTGCGGCAGTTCGATGAGGAAATCGGCGAGTACTTGTGATTTGATAGTCGTTCGACTTTTGTAATCGATATCGTACTCGCTTAGCTTGATTGCCCATTTGGCGAGCCTGCCTGACTGACTCGGACTGTGTAGAATAGCTCGCAGGGGTTGGTCGGTGAGAACGGTGATTGAATGTGATTGGAAGTACGGCCGAAGCTTTCGGGCTGTGGTGACCACAACAAGGGCGAGTTTTTCAAGTGTGGGGTATCGTGCCTCGGCCTCGCCTAACGACTTGCTAACGTAGAAAATAGGCTTATGCTCGCCTCGGTCTTCCCGAACCAGTACCCCGCTGACAGCCGACGTGGAAATCGCGATATAAAGGTAGAGAGTTTCTCCGTTCTCAGGTTTGGGCAAGATTGGGGGAGTCGATATGTACTTCTTAAGCTGTTTAAATGCGTCTTCGCATTTGTCGTCCCATTCAAGATGTTTGTTGCCACGGAGTAGTTGATAGAAAGGTAGGCATTTGTCTGTCGATCGGGAGATGAATCGATTAAGCGCGGCGATACGGCCAGTCAATCGCTGAACTTCTCGTTTAGTTGTTGGGGATGGCAGGTCGATGATCGGCGAGATTTGCTTGGGGTTGGCCTCGATTCCCCTCTGAGTTACGATATAGCCGAGAAACTCTCCGGAGGTCACCCCGAATGTACACTTGTTCGGGTTAAGTTTCATACCGTATTCGTTAAGTATATCGAAACACGTGTTGAGGTGGCCGATATGATCTTTAGCGACAAGGGACTTGACGAGCATGTCATCGATGTATACTTCCATAATTTTACCGAGTTGACTAGCGAACATTCGATTGACGAGTCGTTGGTATGTTGCTCCGGCATTCTTTAATTCGAACGGCATAACTTTGTAGCAATAGATGCCTCGATCCGTGATGAACGATGTTTTCTCTCGGTCGTCGGGGTGCATAAGTATTTGGTTGTATCCTGAGAAGGCGTCCATGAAGGATAGGAATTCGTTACCGGCTGTGGATTCCACCAATCTATCGATGTGCGGAACCGGGAAGCTATCTTTTGGGCAAGCTTTGTTAAGGTCGGTGAAGTCAACGCAAATTCTCCATTTCCCGTTCTTCTTTTTCACAACAACCGGGTATCTAACCGCGGTGATTAAGCCTGCCGCGAGTAAACGTTCGACTTCGTAATTGACGGCCTCTGCCTTTTCTGGGCCGAGCTTACGTCTTTTCTGCTTGATCGGTTTGAAGGTAGTGTCAATGCCGAGTTCATGACACGCGATTTTTGGGTTAATTCCAGTCATATCCGTCATTGTCCAGGCGAATGTCGAGACGTTCCTTTTGAGGAAACGGATCAGATCGCTTTTGAATTCTTCATCCAGTTCGGCTCTGATACCGACGCATCTTTCGGGATTTTGCTCGTCGATACTGACCTGGATGATTGTCTCGCGCCTGGGCAAGTCGGGATCCATCTTTCGGTCAAATGGATCTGCCGAAGCTCTGTTCGCGTCGATGACGCACGTTCGGGCTGCCGTCCTAAGTTTGCATTCGTTGATATAACATGTTCGGGACATTATCTGATCGCCCTTGAGGGTGAAGACTCCGGATGGTGTTGGGAATTTCAAGCACTGATGGTAGGTCGAGACAACGGCCTTCATCGTGTGGATCCAAGGTGTCCCGAGGATGACATTGTAGATCGCCGGCCTGTCGAGGACCAAAAATTTGACCATTCTTACAAGTCCGCCGACGTAGATCGGTATTTTGATAGTTCCTGCGGTCATGGTCTGTTTGCCTGTGAACCTAGTGAGAGGTTCAATGTTTTCTTTAATGTCGGAGTCCGGGAAATCCATGTCTCTTAATGTCTGTCTGAATATCACGTTTACCGAGCTGCCGGTGTCGATAAGGATTCTCCCGACAATAACATCTCCGATAAGCAAGTTAACGACTAGAGGGTCGTTATGTGGCATGTGGAGACCTTCCGTATCGGCCTCAGAGAAAGTTACCGATACCCCGCCTTCTACAACTCGGTTCTGCCGTCGCGCTGCAATTACTTCTCTACTGTGCTCTTTGATCGCCCGGACTGAGTAATTGCAGGACTCAAGGGCTCCCATGATCATGTTAACGCGCTTTCGGACTTGCGGGATGTTCTGATTTTTGATTTGGTCCTCACGATCTCGTTTTGGTTGCCCCGTGTGAATTCTTTGTCCCGAACTTCCGGCGGCGTTTGACCGACGACCTTCATTATTTTCATTACGGCGAAATCTATTGCCAGGCCGGAATGCTGCCCCGACTGGGACTTCGCCCTTTTTGAATTTCAACAAGAGGAAATCTTTGAGGTGTCGGTATTCTTTGGTGCTGTGACCTTCTCTGTTGTGAAATTGACAGAACGGTTCTTCGCTTAAAGTCGGCTCGTTCGGTAGCTCGGGCCGGACCCATGTATTCCAATGTTGTGGCTGAATAATGCTGACTTGTTGGGTCGTGGTTCGTCTTTCGTAATGGGGTCGGTTCTCGCGAAACTCGTCTCTTGGCTTGTCTCTGGGTTCAACTTGCTTCGAAAGAGCGTACTGCTTATCTTTTGCCGCTGTTTCTTCTTGCTCGAGGATGTAGACGTGCGATTTGTGTAAGATGTCCTCTAGAGTGTTCGGCCAGTTGCGCTTGATCTCCTTGTGAAAATTCGATTTATACCAGGTCGCCTTGTAAAGGGCTTTGATCGCGGCTTCATCGTCGATGGTGCAGTTAGACACTATTGTTTTGAATCTGTTCATAAAATCACGCAATGGTTCATCGCTTTTTTGCTCGAGGGCCCATAGGTCGGCGTTCCGAGTTTTTTGTTTGATGAACATGGTGAAGCGTTTGAGAAACTTGGTAGACAGTTGGGTATAATTGTCAACCGAGTACGCATCTAGCTGTGAGAACCAGTCGAGCGCGGTTCCGTTGAGGTTCTCCACGAAGAGTTGGCAAGTTGCGACATCTTTTTCCTCCTTGGTGTCAAATAGAAAGCGATTCATCATGATGCCGAACGAAGTCATGAAATGGCGAGGGTCGGTGTGCCCGTCGTACGGTGTAATTTTGATATTTTCCAATCGTCGGATCGGTGTGTCGATGATCCGATGTGTGAATGGTGTTTTTTGGGTCTCTTGAATAACGCGGTCAATCTCGGGTGCCGAACTGGTAGCTCAGTGGAACTTGGATTTCATGTCTTGAAGTTGGGCTTTGATGTTCTCGAACTCTTGATCCAGAGATGCTTGATCGGTGATATGTGTTTCTGGACTATCAGCAGATCTTAATGCGGAAAACCGAGCTGTTGTGCTCTGATTTCGATTTAGCTCGGTGATAAGGCTTCGGCGAAGAGGAGGTGTTACTTCATCGGGTCGGAAAGATGATGGGCTCTGTCTGAGTTCGCTGACTTGGCCTCGAAGTTCCGTCTGGTTGGCGAATAGAGAGTTGAACCGTTCATCGTTCTTTTTAGAGAGTTCGGCGAGTTGTGTTGTTAAGGCCATTAAGAGAGTGGTTTGGTCGACTAGTGGCTGGGTCGCAGTAGCGGTGCCTGGCGGAATAAGTGATGGATGATCGTTGTTGTCCGTTTGAGCGCGGTTTCCAGGATTGAGATTGTCGAGTCCGTTGTTTTGGGTATCGTTATCGCCAGGCGTGGAACCGTTGCCATCGAGTATCGGGGTCGTCGTAGCTTCCGTCATCGTCGGGTTTTATCAAAAGAGACTCGGAGATCGGTCGTTCACCTCAAGGATAAAAAGAGCTGAAAGATCGATCGGTATCTTGTTTTTATTAAATCGAACTCGTCGGAAGTTACAAAAAAGTTCTTAAGTCGATAGTGAAGTCGAAATCGGATCTCGAGCTCTCACTTTCTCTCTCTAAAATTCATTTTTTCTCCCCCTTTCAATGTAATCGGGAATCCTTATTTATAAGCCTCTTCGGCGGCTTCGACAAGTTCCCCGAATCCAGGAAAAGCTCCGCGAATCCCGGATTAGAAAACTAATTAATCTTGCTTTTCCGTGTTTTCCGTAAAGTTCTGCGAATCCCAGAAGTGGATTCTGATTATGACAGGTTGATACCGATGAGCTCGACACACCGCAGGTCGGTAATAGTATGATGTCTTTTTCTTCTACTGATCTCAAACCGTCGTCGATCGGGATCAACCAGGCCGATCTCGGTTCGAGATAAGGATTTGAGTTCGGCCTTCACCGAGCTTGATGGTTGGTTGTCTTGGTCTCTTTTTACCGATCTTGAACCATCGTTGATCGGGGCGTGATTCGCCGATATAGATTCAAGTTCGGCATTTATTCGGATTCTTACCGAACTTATCGGTCAATAGTCTCTCGTGGACTATTCCTTCAAGTTCGGAGATCGGCGACCGTTTCGTGGTCTTTCCTTCCGGGTTCGAACCGTCGTCAACCGGGATCAATAGGGCCGGTCTCGGTTCAAACCGGACTAAACCGGGGAGTGCTAAACTCACCACCAACATGCATCAGAAGTTTCACCTTCGTTAGATGTCTTCCCGTTGATGGATAGAGATGAAATTTGGTGAAAAGATAGAATTTTGAGTTAACCTTCATCTGGAATTGGTTTCAAGTCATTTGAAGCCGTGGTTAGGAAGTTACATCGATTATACTGGAGACATGTTCGTCTGGCTTGCAAAGGAGACGAATACATAAATAAGGTCCAAGATCGGCCCTGGGGATCGGCCCAGGGGATCGGCTCAGGGGATCGGCCCAGGGGATCGGCCCGGAGAATTCAATTCTCACCCGATTCCACCACCAAGACCCAGGGGATCGGCCCAGAAGCTTGCTCGAATTTGGAGAGTAATTTTGATTAATTTGGACAACTCTTGTTTAATTGGTGATTAATGTACGGTAATCTTTTGAGTTTGCATAAGAATGAGCTTTAGAAATTATTTTTAGAAACTTTTTATGTAAGAGCGTCACAAATCCGAAATTAATCATTATCATCTCGATTTGCTAGATTTACGTTACTCGTTTGTAGATTGAATGTGTCTCGTGATACTCGATTAAGTATCCTCGACATTGAAACCTTTCAATCACAGCCATATTCATAATTTTTGCCGAGATTTTTCTTTTGTAGGAACATGGATCACACAAGGATTCGCACAGCTCGCTCTAAGAAGAGCGGATACGTAGGAGACTCATCCCGGAGATCAACCTCTAGGCGTCCAAAGGAGAGTCGAAGTGGATCGGATACAACTAGTGTGGAGGATGACACTAATCTTGCCGAGTTCTTGACAAGCAAAAGACAAAATCAAGCTCGAACTTGTGCACCACCTCCGCCACGTGATCCGACATCGTCCCCTCCACGCGGACCAACACCACCTTCGGAACTGAGACAAAATGTACGATATGTCGGGTAGCCTTTAGACCCGAATATTGACTACCTCGAGAGGCTCAAAAGGATGAAAATCAAATCCAAACCTCGTATAGATTACTCGACTCTCAAAGCACTCGGGATTAGAGAAGACGTGATTTGGTATCTCGACGTACTTAATCTTCGACCTTTCATGGAGCTTAACCTTCCTACCTACGAGGATGAATTCCTAGCCTCTGTCACCATGTGCTACAAGAGGCGCTCTAATCCGAGAGCGAAGGACGGTACACTCACTTTTACCATACGTGGATACTCTTATTCGCTAACCATTCCGGAACTTTGTGAAGCTTCAATATCTCGTGGAGATTAACCCCGAGGAGGACCCCGATAAGGATCTATGGCGCATAATGGGATAAGGCATCTACGACAACGGAAGATCTAAGGTTTCCTTACTCACGCATACCGTTGTCCGCTTCGTCAACAAGCTCTTAGTACACACTATCTTTTCGAGAGCAAATGCGGCGAGTGTCCGCAAAGCTGAGCTCGTCACTTTTCAGTTGCCATTCACCGCTAATTCATGCTATGCTTGCTTTGCTTGCATCATTGCGAAGAATTTGGTGAAGGTGAAACACGAAGTGCCCGCCACGAGATCCGAGGATTCTACCACCGCCTTCGGAAGCATCATCACAGCAATCCTACAAGCCGCACGTTGACTTTGATTTCTCGACCGAGGCTCCACTTCACGGGACTTGGTTCGATCTCATGCAGTTTTCCCGGAAGCACACTATTTCTCGCGCATCACTCGACCCAAACAGATTTGGCTACAAGTATTGCCCAAACGTCGATGAGTCCTACTTTGTATTTTTAAGTTCCGATTCAGTTCCTAGACTCCGAGACAGAGCAGTTCTTCAGTGGCGACCAAACACGACAGACTATGTACCTACTGTCCCTCGTCTGCCATACACTATCGGTCAATTCTTAGTGGCCAAGGCCAAGCGATACGCAGCTGCAAAGCATTCTCGACTACTACTACCAGCACCAGCCCGTACACCGTCCGCTTCCGCGAGCTCTTCACGCACACACAGACCAGCATATGCGGCCATGGAGAGGAAGGTAGAGCGACAAGAGAGACGATACAAGCGTGTGATACGCTTTCTTGAGGAGAACCACCAATTCGATGGGAACATGTCCGACTCCGAGATAGATGACTCACGTGACGTCTAGCCTCGCACTTCATCACTCACGCCAGCCTCGCACATCACCACCACGGTTCAATCGATCTTCTTCTCTTTATCTTTTTATTTTTATTTTCGAACTCTTTTTTTCTTATTTGCTATTTTACTTTTATGTATTTTCCATCATTTCACCAACTTTTTCACACTAGGGACAGTGTGATTTAAGTCTGGGGGAGGATGCTTATCCGTTACTAATTTATTTTCTTTGTTTTGAATTTATCTATCTTATTTTTCGCTTTAATTTTAAATTTTCCGTGTAATCTTTTTCAATTTCTTTTAAGTATTTTTCAGGAACATTGAAACAAAATATATGATGATTTTGACATGTGTGCTTCTACGCTATCTCCTCGTGCCAGCTCTTTTGTGGTTTGGTACTAGACTAGACGGTAGCTAGAGTAATTGCAATGCGTTATCCCCAGAGGATTTCGACCCATAGAGATTCTTTCTGATATGATATACTAGCTCACTCTATTTGAACCTAACCTGAATTTAATTTTCTCATCAAATGTTTTAGGCGAGACAACAAATCAGACATCTAGGACATCTTTTCCCTTTTTACCATTCTTTGTTGTCTTAGATGGCCAGTTCATCTTTAGCTGGTACCCTACCCCAAACCTTAACCAATCCATTTTCGAACCTCATGCATTATTCTCTAGTTGTCTTATGTGCAAATATGTGCAAAAACACTAGAGAGGGAGGAACGACACAATCTTCAGTCACTCGAGAAGACAGAAGACTAGATGGATTCGGTTAAGGAGGGATCCCCAACAATTCAAGCTCAAAAGTTGCCTTGGAAATTTCTTATCATTGGTAATTTTCGTCCCCCTTAAGACTCCCGTTCTAAATGGCGTTTCCCCTTTCAAAAAAAAAAAAAAAAACGAAAGGAAAGGAAACAAAAGCCTAAAGAGTCTTAAGTGGTCGATATTCTTTATACCAAGGCAACCATGTTTCGTATGTGAGGAGTAAGACGCCCATCGAATCATTACCCGGAGAAGAATCTAAGTCCGGGGGAATGGCAGAAAAGTTCTGTCAAAGACAGAAAAGTTCTGAAGAAGGAAGAATTCGCAATTATAGTTACGCGAGAAAGAAGTGACTGGAAACTGTGGATTTCAACAACTCCATCCTCTCTTGCTGTTTTGCATAATATCTAGCATCCTCCGGCGAAAATACGGTAACCCAAAACACTTTTAACCTCACTCCTAAAAGCCCTTAATGCCTAGCCTCGATTGTCTTGGTTAGTATTTTTTGATGAGAATCACGAAACCCTTAATGAATGTTAAGAGCTAGTTGGCTGAAGTTAGAGTTTAAGTGGTTAGATTTTTGCATGATGGATACCGTGGACTAGCGTTGCAGTGCTTTGGTGAGAATTTTCTAGGCTAAGTCTGATTGATGCATTACGTTGATTCCGAAAATCACATAAGGGGTAAAACAATAAACTCAATGATAATCTCGTTTTATTGATTAAACTCGGCGGAGCTACACGATTGTTTGATCGTAAAAAGGAGACTTAAGATCTAAGGAAATAAAAGCTCATGTCTTAGCTCTCGATCTCTTAGGTCTAGTAGGTGATTGTGAATGTCTTTTGAATGAGGGGATGGCCTCCTTATTTATAAGGTTCCGAGTCGGTCCAAAACAAGATGATTTCCTTTTCCTAGTTCCCTCACGAGAAGAAAATCTTCCTTTTTCTCCCTCCGAAATCGGGAAAGATTCCGAAAATCTCGACGGTCGGCGCGTTTTGGATCGAGTTGGGCTTAGGCCGAACTCGGCCCGTCGATTGCGATCATAGGCCTCCTTTTCCTAATTTGAACCGTCGTAAACCGGGATCAATTGGGCCGGTCTTGGTTCAAACCAGGCTAAACCGAGGAGTGCTAAACTCACCTCCAACAATAAGTCCCCCACAGTTAGGCGAATGAGTCCTTGAGTTCGGCGAAGTTCATGGAGAATTCTTTAGCTCGGTTGGAACTGAAATCGGTATTTTTGACTTGGTTATCTGATCATGTATCTTGAATTCGGCGAATCCCGAGCTCGACGAATCTTCTTTGAGAAGACATATCGCTTCGGTTTCTTTAACTGTTGTGGAAATCGAGGAGTTGTCATGATTGTTTCTCTCTCTATATATTCGTTTCGACCCCTCCGATTCTCTCACTTCTTCGCTTATAAAAAGGTAACCTCTTTCTTCTTCCTTCTAGTTTTCGCTTTTTCTCTTTAGGGTTTCTATTTATCTTACTTTCTGATCGAATTCCGGCGATATTCACGGTGTGATTTCTCCGATATGCTCGAAGATCTTCGGGTTTTCTGATTAATCTTCATACTGTTCTTCGCGATTCTTCCCGTTGAATGCATCGATCTGGAGTCGAATCGCCGAACGATTCTGTCAATAATTACGAAAAGAGATCCGAGAATCCTCCTCATGTTTGGGGTTTGCTTTTTAACTTGGTAAGCTCATATTCTTCAGATACCGTTGTAGTTATAATGGATGGAGATCAGCTGGATGGACATCAGTTAACTCGTCGCAACTCGCGTCTTGCGAGAGTTCGGGCTAATGCCCAGCCTGCGATCCGAGCTCCTAGGCTCCTTGATCGAGACAGTGACAAGACTAATGCTCATCGTCGGTTTAATGAGCAAATGAATCGGGCGGCTGACGTTAGTGGGTCTGTGCCGATTAGCCGGAATGCGGAAGTCGGCAATGTTTTGGCTGAGGCTGACGAGTCTTGGATTATTGGTGAGGAGAGTCGAATTCCAATCAGGCAGGTTGGTAATGATGAAGCTGGTCCAAGCAACCCCCGAGCTCGAGTTTGTCCTCCCTAAATGGAGGCTCAAATCCAATTTGATGCCAAGCTGGCTGCCGAGCTCGAGAGAAAGCTGGTTGCTGAAGAAAATGAGCAGATTCGTCGTGACAAGGCGTTTGCTACTTAGCTGGTCTTACAAGAAGAAGGAAAACGTGCTCGAGGAGCGGATGTCGGCACACAAGATGATAATGTTGAAGTCATCAATGCCGAGGTCGATCCTCTAATCGGCAACATAGAAGAGGAAACCTGAGCTCCGCTGACTCCCTTGATTATTCGTCCTGCAGTCATTAGGTCGACTTGTTCTTCAATGAACTCAATTAGCGATCTGGTTGCGACCCTCACATTCACGGGTGAGATAGAACTCCGTGGGATGCTCCAAAAGGATACATCTGTGCTTACGAGGATTACTTTAGGGCATGCGGGTTTAGCTTTCCTCTGCCAAATCTGTTGGTCGATTTCTGCAACAGGCGGAAAGCTGCGATTTGCCAGCTTAACCCGACAACCGTGGTTAACATAACGAGGCTCCTTTCTATGGGAGCCGAGCTTAGTATTCCGGTTACTGCTCGGATGTTTGAAGAGTTAACCTCCGTTAACATCGTAGAATATAACCTTGGTATTTTTCGGCAAATATGAAACCGGGCTACGACGTAATTACTGGTCCGAAGCCGAGCAAGATTCAGGGTTGGGAGACGAAGTATTTTTTCGTCCGAATCACTTCTTATTCCGTGTCCAACCCGGTCATAAGTTATAGGACATCATGGAACTTAAATATCGGTAGTTGTTTATCTTGCTTATGCCGATGTCTCGTGCTTTAGTTATTTCTGATGTGCTCCTTTCTTTTGTAGTTTGGAATCCTGTATACCGCTGTCTATCTGATTATTGGAAGGCGATCGTTGGTCGGTTTAGGGAATTAGCAGGAGCTCGCTGGCCGAAAAATCACCGAGTACGTCTTGCCGCGAAGTCACAACGTCCTAACACCGGTTAGCTCAAAATTCCCTAAGTCAAATTTCTGCGCTGCTTGTTTTCCCTTTTTAGATTCGTCTTATTCGTGCAACTACCGGAGGATCTTTGACTAGAAGAATTGCACCGCGGAGGAATTTTCTCGAGGTCCCGGACTACTTTGCTACCCTCGATGATTCTATACACCCTTCGGCTCGGAGGGATGACGAAGCTCCCTGGGATGGTGTTCCTAACGACGTCATCCGAGTCGAGGGGGGGCGGTCCAGCGACTGCCGAAAATAACAAAGCCGATCGAAACTGCTGGGTCTGGTTTGGCCACCCGTATTGATGTGGTGCCCGCGAACACCAATTTGGAGGTTCATGAGGCTACTAATGATGGTGAGAATGCCGAGCAATCGAGCCGATCAAGGAAAAGAAAAACTTCGCCAGGTCAGTCCGAAAGGGAGCCAATTGGTTCACAAGTTCAGCTCGAGGCGCAAGGCAGGGATGACATTGCTCTCGTTACTGATGCTCCTGAAGCGGTTCTGGATGAGATGGCCGATCCGACTGTCGCGGTCGAGGTTTCGAGGAACCGTAGGAAATGGAAATCCCTTACCGCGGAGGAGGCTAATGATGTGTTCTTCAATTACAAGAGGGACACACCTTTGACCAATGACCCGGCGTCGTGCGTCGAACTCTATCACCAGTTTAAACTTGCGTTCGTGGTTTACTCTCAATTTCATGCCCGCCATTAGACAACCTCACGGAAGTGGAAAATTTTATGGAGCTTGCTCGCTCCAAAGCTTGGGTAAGCTATTTACTCTCAGATTCAGGTTTTCTTGGTTAAACTTCTGTTGCATTATTGCTCTTCCTTTTTCCAGGTCGAGGCGCAGACGAACGAGCTCTCCTGTCATTTGACCGTAAGCTGAAAACGGCAACTCGGGATGCCGAAGAAACCGAGAAGCTAAAAGGGGACCTGGCCGAGGTACATGCTAACGTCTCTCAGCTCGAAGAGGGAGCTGCTACGATGGATCAGGAGCTTGAAGCCCTCCGAGCTGAAAATGAAAAGATGAAGGCCGAGGTGCTTGAGGCCAATAACGTACTCAGCCACATGACCGTTGAAAAACGGAAGGTCGATGTCCTGCTGAAGTCTGAGAAGAAAAGGCTTAGGGCTTCTCGATCCTTGTGGGTGACTAAAGAGAGGGATCTCCGAAGGGAGATGAGAGTTAAGTTATCCGCTCATTTCGAGAGGATAAGAGATTACGTCACCAGGCTTGACGCGGCGAATGGAAGGCAACTCGTTTTCAGTCAGGTCATAGGCACTCTGAAGTGCCTGAATCGGCTTGTGGAAGGAGGGATTTACATTCCCCCAGATACGCTCATTCATTATCAGACGGAGGAGAAAAAGATGACGGCCGAGATGCAGGCCATAGTTCTTGAAGAGTTTGATGATGGAGATTTCAAGGTATCTCCGATCTCAAATGACGGTGTTCCCCCGGGTTCTCATCTCGGTGCTGAAGGAGCCGAAGTACTGACTAATATGGATGGGTGGGGGTCGATGGACTCGAGTATGGCCCGAGAATGTCCAAGGAGATCATGAGTTGTGATTCTCCTTAAAATTCCCTTCTTTTTTCTTTTTCTTTATGTTTAGACCGGTGCCCGATGAGGCTTTTGGTTGAACTGCATGTGGTGGCTTTTGTAGCTTGGTGATCTTTCGATGAAATGAATTTACGTAGTCAATTTTGACTGTTTGATTTTAATACTTAGTCAATCTAGACTATAGGTGAACTTTCGAGTTAGGTTTTTATTTTACTTAGTCTATTTGACTGTGGTGCGAACTCGAGTTCGGTTTCGATGCGAACTGAGGAGCTCGGCATAAGGCTTTGTGGAAGCGAGACTGTTAATCCGCGTAAGGTCGTAAAATCATACGATCCTCTCGATTCCTTCACGTACCAAATTGGTGCCGTACATAATACACTTTTAGCTAGGGAACGTTAGATGAACTCGGCTTTCGATCAATTCTAGATCGGCGATCGCCGATGATCGGCTTAATGATTGGTGATTGTTGAGAAATCGGCTTATGAAATTTGCGATTGTTGAGAAATCGGCTTATTGAAATTTGCGATTGTTGAGAAATTGGCTTAATTTTGCGAGAATGTGTCGTTCGGCTTCACCCCGAGAGCTTAACATGAGACTGCGAAGGTTTGCTCATCTCAAGATACTCCGGGTCCCCAAATCGAATCCGAGTGTGCGAGGTAATTCGGCTTATTTAGTTCGGATGGTCTTAGGACGAATTTTAATGCGGGAAAAGCTCCGGCTTTTGCGAGACGGATCTCGGCTTTTTAACGTTTGCATCCCTGAGGAGTCTTATCGATCGCTTGGCCAGGACGTCGATGTGTGAAACTGTGATGGTTTTAAGTGCGAACTAAGGAGTTCGGCTTTGATTTTACTTAGTCGTTTCAGACTGTAGTGCGAACTGAAGAGTTCGGCTTAAAAAAGATATGACATGTTTGATTTCGGCGAACTGCGATAGCTCGGCTTTGATGTTACTTAGTCGTTTCAGACTGTATTGCGAACTGAAGAGTTTGGCTTTAAAAAGATCAAACTATTTGAGTTTGGCAAACTGCGATAGCTCGACTTTGATTTTACTTAGTCGTTTCAGACTGTGTTGCGAACTGCAGAGTTCGACTTTAAAAAGATACGAACTGTTTGAGTTCGGCGAATTCCGATAGCTCGGCTTTAAGAAAATAAAGACTTAATAAATAATTTTTTTATTAGACTCATAGCTGGACCAGTGATGGGTTGCCTACGTACCCCCGAAAGGGGTCAAGCCATTCGTAGTTCATATTACATCGGAGATAATAGTAGTAGCTCGGTGAGCTTCTTTTTTTTTTTCTTTTTTGGGCGTTGAGCCGAACTAGTAGTAGAATTGTTTGAGGTTCATTGAATTCCACGATCTCAAGATTGGAGTTCCATCCATCTTCATAAGTTCATAGATGCCGGGTTTAACGACTCGCAATATCTGGTAAGGTCCTTCGCAGTTAGCACCGAGTTTGTCAGCGTTTTTCTCTTCTGTGTTCTAGTAGACCTTTCAAAGAACGAGGTTGCCATCCTCAAAGTGTCGACCTCGGACCTTTTTGTTGTAGTAACGTGCGGCTAAGTGCTGATAATTCTGGATTCGGAGCAATGCTTATCTGTGCTTCTCCTTGAGCATGTCGAGGTTGTCAAGGAGCATCTCGTTGTTGAGATGGGGGTTCTGGGTCAGCATCATCCGGCGTATGCTTGGAAGATCGACTTCAGCAGGACACAAGGCTTCCATTCCTTAGGCTAAGGAAAAGGCGGATTGTCTGGTGGATCGGCGAGGTGTAGTACGATGGGACCATTGAACTCTGTTTAACTCGTCGGCCCAAAATCCTTTTTCCGCATCTAACCGTTTCTTAAGGCCATCGATGATAGTTTTGTTGGTTGCTTCGGCTTGACCGTTGCCTTGTGGGTACCTTGGCGTTGAGTAACTTAGTATGATTTTCCACTTAGCGCACCAATCGCTGAACAGTGTTGAGATGAATTGTGATCCGTTATCTATGACGATCTCGTATGGTACGCCATGCCGACATACGATGTATTTCCAAACGAATTTCTGGACATCACGGCCATGTATCTTGGCATAAGATTCAACTTCGACCCATTTGGTGACGTAGTCGGTCATGACCAAGATGTACTGCTTCTGATTGGTAGAACGGCGGAGTGGGCCGATGATGTCCATTGCCCATCGCATGAAAGGGTAAGGGGCTGTCGCAGTGGTGAGGAGCTCGGTTGGGAGGTTTATCATCGGGACATATCGTTGGCATTTTTTGCACTTGGCGATGGCGGCAAGGGCATCAGTTGGGGCATTTTCTCCGCGAGGTATCTTGGTGAGGTCGAAAGATTGGAATCCGGCAGCGAGTTCCTTTACTAACTTTGAATTTACGTCCATGCGATCGTTCTTTGCGTTGTAATCGCCGCTGTACTGACTAGCCACAAGCTGTGAGTCGCAGAACGCTTGTATGTGTGTTGCTCCAATTGCTTTGGCCAATCGTAATCCGAAAAAGAGCGCCTCGTACTCGGCCTCGTTGTTCAATGCTTGGAATTCTAGTCAAAATGATAGCTCCAAGATTTCGGCTGTCGGTGATTGGAGGCGTATGCCGACTCTCGAACCACGGTGTGACGACGAGCCGTCGACGTGAAGGAGCCATTTTTCCGCTCCTGGGAGCTCGGTGATCGTTAGTTCTTGTGGTAACTCGATAAGGAAGTCGGCCAGAATCTGGGACTTGATGCTGGTCTTGCCCTTGTATTCTATATCATATTCGCTTAGCTCGATTGCCCATTTAGCGAGTCTGCCGGACTGGGTCGGGCTGTGCAAAATCGTTCGCGGAGGCTTATTGTTGAGGACTGCGATTGAATGAGACTGGAAATAAAGACAGAGTTTCCGAGCCGAGATGATTACAGCCAGTGCGAGTTTCTCGAGTGTATGGTATCTTGTTTCGGCCCTGTCCAAAGACTTGTTGATGTAGAAG
This sequence comes from Eutrema heterophyllum, assembly GCA_002933915.1. NCBI lineage: Eukaryota > Viridiplantae > Streptophyta > Magnoliopsida > Brassicales > Brassicaceae > Eutrema > Eutrema heterophyllum. Next base: position 582,737 of record PKMM01021740.1, read on the forward strand.
ATGGGTTTTTGTTCACCTCGATCTTCCCGAATTAGGACTCCGCTTACGGCCGATGCTGAGATCGCAATGTAAACGTAGAGAGTTTCACCGTCCTCGGGTTTTGCCAGGTGGGGTTGATAAGTATTCATTGAGTTGTTTGAATGCTTCTTCACACTTATCGTCCCATTCGAGGTGCTTGTTACAACAGAGTAATTGGTAGAACGGTAGGCATATGTCCGTAGATCGGAAGATGAATCTGTTGAGTGCGGCAATCCGACCCGTTAACCGCTAGACTTCGCGTTTCGTTGTCGGCGATGGGAGGTCGAGGATCGTCGAGATATGTTTAGGATTAGCTTCGATTCCCCTCTGAGTAACAACGATGTAGCCGAGGAACTCGCCATATGTGACTCCGAATGTGCACTTAGTAGATTTGAGCTTCATGTCGTATTGATTAAGTATGTCGAAGCAGGTGTTGAGGTGTTTGACGTGATCTTTGGCGATGGGAGATTTCACTAGCATATCATCGATGTAAACTTACATCGCCTGACCGAGCTGACTCGCGAACATGCGGTTGAGGAGTCTTTGATAAGGTTCTCCAACGTTTTTCAGGCCGAACAACATGACCTTATAACAATAGATGCTCCGACTGTGATGAAAGATGTCTTCTCACGATCGTCGGGATGCATGAGTATCTGGTTGTAGCCGGAGAAGGCATCCATGAAGGAAAGAAGCTCGTTTCCCGCAGTCGCTTCAACCAGCCTATCAATATACGGGAGCGAGAAGCTGTCCTTCGGGATGGCTTTGTTGAGGTCGGTAAAATCGACGCACACTCTCCATTTGCTATTATTTTTCTTAACGACGACAAGGTTAGCCAGCCAGTCTTGGTACTTGACCTCGGTTATCGATCCTGCTCCGAGTAATCGTTCGACCTCGTCGATTACCGCTTGAGCTTTCTCTGGGCCGAGCTTCCGTATTTTTTGTTTAATTGGTTTGAAGGTCGGGTCGATAGTGAGTTCATAACAGGTGATTTTTGGATCGATCCAGGGCATATCTTCAATGGATAAAGAGAAGGTTGACACGTTTTTCTTGAGGAAGCGAATGAGGTCGCTTTTGATCTTTTCGTCCAGCTCGGCTTCAATACCGATACATCTCTCGGGCTTGAGGTCATCGATGCTAACTTGTATGACCGACTCTCGCTTTAGTAAGTCGGGATTATTCTTTTTATTTAGCAGGTCGGTCGAAGTTGAATTCGAGATGATCACGCATGTCCGAGGTGCGGTTCGTAGTTTGCACTCGTTGATGTAGCATAATCGAGACATCGATTGGTTACCCTTAAGAGTGAAGATTCCGTATGGTGTCTGGAACTTGACGCACTGGTGGTAAGTTGAGATGACGGCATTCATTGCATATAACCACAGCGCCTCGAGTATGACGTTGTAGATCGCCGGCTTGGTCAAAACCAAGAATTTCATCATTTTTACTGTTCCGCCGACGTAGATCGGCATCTTAATTGTTCCCGCAGTCATGGTCTGTTCTCCAGCGAATTCGGTCAGAGGTTCGATGAATGGCTTGATTTCTGAGTCCGGGACGTCCATGTCCTTTAATGTTTGTCTGAAGACCGACTCTCGCTTCAGTAAGTTGGGATTATTCTTTTTATTTAACAGATCGGTCGAAGTTGGATTTGAGATGATCACGCATGTCCGAGGTGCAGTTCGTATTTTGCACTCGTTGATGTAGCATAATCGAGACATCGATTGGTTACCCTTAAGAGTGAAGATTCTGTATGGTGTCTGGAACTTGACGCACTTGTGGTAAGTTGAGATGACGGCATTCATTGCATATAACCACGGCGCCTCGAGTATGACGTTGTAGATCGCCGGCTTGGTCAAAACCAAGAATTTCATCATTTTTACTGTTCCGCCGACGTAGATCGGCATCTTGATTGTTCCCGCAGTCATGGTCTGTTCTCCAGCGAATTCGGTCAGAGGTTCGATGAATGGCTTGATTTCTGAGTCCGGGACATCCATGTCCTTTAATGTCTGTCTGAAGATAACGTTGACCGAACTGCCAGTATCAACAAAAATCCTTTCAACAGTAATGTCGCCGATGAGTAGCTGATAAGTAAGATTTTTCTTAAGAATCCATCCTTAAGCTTACTCATGTCATTGTAGAACTTAAGGTGTCAATCCAATCGGAGTTGAGTTTAATACAACAAGAATGCAAGAAACTCTCTAATTTAACCTAAACAAGTTGGTTTTGAGTTTTAACAACCTAATGATTCAAATTAAACAAGCAAACAAGTAAACAATCACTAAACAAGATTAACAAATAAGATAAAGGCAAGCCCTTGGATGAAGTTATGACTTTGTGGACTTCTATGATCAATCTATGATGTCAATACACTGAATAAAGCAATTTCATTTAGCTTAGATCACTTAAACAAGACTAATCCACTCTCATGGTCTTAATCACTTTGCTAATTAACTTAATCATGATCAAATTCTCAAGTTCCAATAGCCATAATACTTCTTAAACATCTATTCTCATAGGTTAAGCAAGCAAAATCTCTTATCTAGTTCTTTGGGGAATTTCATTAAACACCTTGTGGGTGTGAAATTCCCTATGTTCTAGATAAGCTTTCTCAAGACAAATCTAACATTAATAACAATAAATAAGAGAAGGAAGAAGTAATATAAGCCCTAGACATCATTGATCAATCAAGAAATCCTCTAATCTACCTCCAATATGAGCTCTAAAAAGAACTACTCATTAATCATGGTGAAACCCTCAAATCCCATAAAAAGATGATGGATTCCATGATTAGAAAATAGAAAGATCAAATATTAAAAGAAGATTAGAGAGATTAATAATCTAAAACTTTATATTGCATAAAAACTCAAGATATCTCTTACAAAAAACTTAGAACCCTCCAAGGAAGTTCTTTGCCCAAGGGGGAAAAAGATAAAAGAAAGCATATCCCATAAAAAATTAGGTTTAAACATATTTATAGCAAAAGGGGGCGAACCGGGTCAACCCAAGACAAACCGGGTGTTGACCCGGTCGAATCTGGGCTGAGGTGGTCGGTACCGACCAGGTCTTGGTCGGTATGGATGGGTCGGCATTGCTTAGTCCTTTGTACCGGTCGGCAATACCTACTAAAGATGGGTCGGTATTGTGGTGTCTTGAGGCTGTATCGGGCGGCCTTTGGTCGGTACGTGTTGGGTCGGTACTGATCCATGTGTTGATACCGAGCAGGTGATAGTGAGCAAAGGCTGGTCGGTATGGAGAGGATTGGCGTTGATACCGGGCGAGCTTTGGTCAGTATGCTTGGGTCGGCGTTGCCTTTGTTCGTACCGACCGGGTGATACCTACCAAAGATGGATCGGTATTGATGCATGGGCAAGGCTGGATACTGGACAACATCTGGTCGGTATGGAGAGGCTCCTAGTCCGTATTGGTCCCTGTGTTGGTACCGACCAAGTGCTGGTCGGCGTTGGTCGAAGGTCTTGCGGCCAGACGGACATATCCTTGGTAAAAGTGCCATATCTCTCGAACCACATTTCAAAATGACTCGAAATCATCTCCAGAGGACAACTAACTCAATTTCCCACAACTCTCATGAACACCTCCAAAGCTAAATCAGATTGGAAACTCTTTGTCCGGCTAGATCTTTCAGACATGTCGGGTGACCTTTGCATTTTCTTGTACTCCATCACAAATCATCTCCAAAACGTCTCCAAGTACCTAGAAAACACCCCAAATGATGCAATACTCACTAGGACCTAATGCAAACTAGCTAAACGTATGCATGAGACTCAAAATGCTATGTTATATGCATGCTAAAATGGGTAAAATATGAGAATATCAGTAGCTCGACGACCAGTGGGTATGAGGCATGTGAAGTCCAACTGTGTCAGCTTCTGTGAAGATTGTGGGCATGCCACTTTCTGGAACTCGGTTGTTTTGCTGTGGCGCAATTGTTTCTCGGCTGTGCTCCTTGATTGCCCGAACTGAATAATTGCAAGACTCGAGTGCGCCCATGATCATGTGGACCCTCTTTCGGGCTTTCGGGATCGTGTGATAGTCGCGTTTTGGCAATTTGGCATCGGATTTATCCTTAGCTTGTTCGGGATTATTATTGTTTGTGTTCTGCTTCTTGGTGTTGTTACGGGAAAATCTGTTGTTAGGTCGGGGTGTGCCCTGAGGTGAGAATTCCCCATTTCTGAAACTCCGAAGTAGCAGGTCCTTGAGGTGTCGGCATTCCTCGGTACTGTGACCTATCCTTTTGTGAAATTCCCAATATGGTTCAGGATCGTTTGTGGATTCCTTAAGATCGTCTTTCGGTTCTTCCGGCATGACTATGTATTCCATGGTTGATGTGGACGAATGGTGCTTACTTGGTGTGTCGCATGTCGTCGTTCAAAGTGAGTTCGCAAATCGCGGGCTTCTTCCCTGAGTTTTTCCTTAGGTGGGAACTGTCTTGAGAGAACGTACTGCTTATCTTTGAACATACTGGAATATTGAGTACTCGTTGTGTGAACGGGGTTTTCTGAGTCTTTTGGATCACACTATCGATCTCGGGTGCCGAGCTGGTTGCTTGATGAAATTTGGAATTCATATCCTGCAGTTGGGTTTTGAAGCTTTCGAGTTCCTGATCTAGAGATGCCTGGTCGGTAACGTGAGTCTCGTGATTACCGGTGGATCCAAGAGTTGGAGGTCGAATTGCGGTGGTTTGATGTTGTGATTTGGGGAACAGGTTTCGACGAAGGTTGAGGAGCGTCTCCTCCCCGGGTCGGAGAGGTGTTCGTCTGAACTCGGTTAGCTGATCTCGGAATTCTGTCTAAGTGGCGAGTAATGAGTCAAACTTTTCGTCGTTATTCTTGACGAGTTCGGCAAGCTGTGCTGCTATAGCTTGGATGAGAGCGGGTTGGTCGATTGGAGCCGGGGTTGCGATAGCAGTTCGTAGCAGAATCGGTGGTGGTGGATTGTCGCCCCCGTTGGTTGGGTTGCGATTTTCCGGGTCGATATTGTCGAGCCCGTTATTCTGGGCGTTGATGTTCAATGCCGGGTTGAGCGGAAGATCCTCCATTGCCGAGCTCAATCACCAAGATCCGAAAGTTTAGTGTTTTTAGTAAAAACTCCCCACAGACGGCGCCAATTGTTGATTCCGAAAATCACACAAGGGGTAAAACAATAAACTCAATGATCAGAGCTACAAGATTGTTTGATCGTAAAAAGGAGACTTAAGATCTAAGGAAATAAAAGCAAAGGTCTTAGCTCTCGATCTCTTAGGTCTCGTAGGTGATTGTGAATGTCCTTCGAATGAGGCGATGGCCTCCTTATTTATAAGGTTCCGAGTCGGTCCAAAACGAGATGATTTCCTTTTTCTAGTTCCATCAGTATAAGGAAATCTTCCTTTTTCTCCCTTCGCAATCTCGGAGGTCGGCGCGTTTGGGAGCGAGTTAGGCTTAGGCCGAATTCGGCCCGTCGATTGCGATCATGGGCCTCTTTTTCCTAATTCAAACCGTCGTAAACCGGGATCAATTGGGCCGATCTCGGTTCAAACCGGGCTAAATCGGGGAGTGCTAAACTTACCTACAACAGTTCTTTTGTTGGGTATAGGGTTTTCAAATGGCTCTCATAGTTTGATTTATCATTAGGATTTTAGGTTAGGATATCGATTAGGGTTCTTCGTTCTATCATTTTTATTAATGCATGTTGCTTGATTGATCACCTATGCAACTGAACCTAGATATGTTTAGAACCACGAAAGTGCTGGATCCATATGCTTGACATAGGGTAGACGAGCAAGACCGTTACAAGATACGAAGGTATACTTGTAGAGGGATTGTGAGCGTTAATGAACTTGTTTGTGTCATCATAGTTTTCTGCGCGGCCAGAGACGAAACTACTAGTCGATTATATAAATTGTAGGTGTGTAGGATGTACGAGAGTATGCTACACACACTATCGTGTTCCAAGTTCAAGAACCAATAGACGACAAAAGTCGCTTTAAAAATCCTAGCAAATTTCTTATGAAAATCGACTGTAATCCCTAAAGAGTTCCCGATTGCCCAACACTTCGTTTATTTGCTTACAACCTCGTTTTAATTATTCGCTTTGCTTACTTGCTTTCTTATTTTTTTTGCTTAGTTTAGTTTAAATTCCTAGCTACAAAATCATGACACACAAAAACCCCATAAAAACCGATTTGGTCTAGACGCAACTTAAAAATCAATAGAAATATACGACACTCAATTCTCTGTGGATTTGATCCCTTAAATACTACTGCATTTGATGTGCACTTGCAGCTTTTCTTAAGGGTAAAACTTGTCAAGTCAATTCCCGTACACATCACCAACCAATACAACTCATAGTCGCACACTGCTGCGACTCTCTTAGCTTCATCAGTCGTTCTTAGCCACATACCAATAAGACAAAACCTGATCTTTTCTCCATTCAACTAATCTGCAAGCTTCACAGAATCTGCTGCTACTTATTTCGCATCTCAAATGGTCGGAGTTCTGTACAACACAGCCAGAAACAAGGGAACAGGGGATGCTATGTTTATGAGAAACAGTGAAACATGGGATGCTCTGTTTCTGAGCAACAATGAGAAGAACTACATCAACAACTTGACCGGAGTATCGACTCATGAGCTTCCGAATGTAAGATCAATGGTGACGGATGAAACAACAGTGAGTGAGATGTCGGCGACGTTGTATTCCACTAACAATTAAGATAATAGTATTAACATTATAAAATTAGTGTAGGCTGTTGGAGGTGGGTTTCACACCCCTTTTTTAAGGCCCTTCCCGAATCAAGATCGCCCATTCAGTAACCAACCCATTAACCGATCCAAGCCCACTCAGATCGGCCGTACGACCTGAGGAGAAATGAGGTGGATTGCCACTGAGGCTACTGAAGTATGGTCGGTTAGCATACTCTATTTAACCCGGCGACCTATCCTGCCCCACCATCAGCCTGTCCTGCCCCACCATCGACCTGTCCTGACCGACCGTACGACCTAAGGTTTAGAGATAGGTTTAGATATTTCTAAACCACCGTCTTAATTTTAGTATAAATAGTAATGTACCCTCATTATTAACGAGATCCGATTTTTTGAATAAATGCTCTCACAACTACTTTCACCGATCTCATACTCACTTGTCTAAGAAATTACCGACCTACTTACTCTTCATCCTCGATTATATTAAACTCAAATATCTCTCCAAAGCCCAAACTCCTGAGCGTCAATCTGCACAAGATCAACATCGCCAACGTCGTAATCTGTTCGGCGATCAACCATCTCCCCCGATTAACTTATCCCAACATTCGGTATACCCGCTGAACTTCGAAACGCTAACGCCTCCTCATCAGATCAGGAACCTTGGACGAGACCAAGAGACCGAGGAGATGAATGCTAAACTCCAAGCCATGACATCCTTAGTCCATCGGGCAACCAGCTCGGCCCCCGAGATCAATCGCGTATTAAAAGAAACGCAAAATACGCTTTTCACGACTCGGGTATCTGACTTCCCAGTCCGCAATCCAAGAAAAATCAATTTTCCGATTTATAGAGGAGATTCAGACCCTAGCCAACACATGACGGCATTCCAAATATCGATGGGGCAAGCTCACTCTACCGAAGAGCGAGATGCCGATTACTGTCAACTCTTCGTAGAAACTCATAGCGGAGACGCTCTGGTATGGTTCTCCAAGCTTGATGCGTGATATGCTCAAATTAATACCCTATAAGTACTAAAGCAGTTGTTGTAGTATATGTAGGGGTCAAACACAAGAACTCCAGATATCACGCAATAGATTATATAGATTTGAATTAAGCTAAACAAAAAGATGTAATCGAAAACAATACGTAAATTAAAAGTGTTGTAAGTCAATTGGAAAGAAGATAGGCTCATGGTATTTCTCAGGAATTCAATGAATGTAGATAAACTAACTAACCGAATTCAGATTTAGCGCGGTTCTTGAACTCAAATCACTAAAGTATAGCTAACCAACTCTCGTTGCGAAAACTATCTAAGTCTAAATCCTAGAATTCCAAATCTCTTTGCGAATCCTAAAGTCTAAACCAGCTTTTAGTTCAAGTTTGATTTGTTCACAAAACAACTAAACCAAATCTCTTTGCGAATAGTTATTATGTTCACCTTAAGTTCATTCAGGTAATCAATCGTACTCTCGTGCCTAACCAATTATCCTAAGATCTAAGTTCTAGGTGATCAGTCTAGAATTAGCTTTGAGAACAACCTAAGGTGAAGAACTAATTCAGATGGTGAATCCTAATCATTCAATTAACCTAACATTCAGAGAAAACCCTTATGAGAACCCTGAACCTAACAAGAGAACTACTCAGACATGGTAATTGAAACAATAAATATGACTGAAATAATACTCAGATAAATAATAAAAAATAGAGTAACAAGAGGGTTCGAAATCTTCTCTCGGACGAAAGAGTCTCAGACTTGTCTCCCTCCGAAAGCTCTCTCACAAAAACCAGAATTGAATCAAGCGTAATCAAGTGTCATTAGCCAAAGTGGCTTAAAAACCTAACTTAAACTCCTAAAACACGTTCTGGACTTAATTGTAAATAATAAAGTCTTATGGGCAATTTTGCAATTCTTCAAATCTTCATAAAAGTCACGACTCGTGTCTTGCTACAGTGAGTATCGACCGATACTAGGGTAGTGTCGATCGATACTGGGGCTTCAAATCGGGTACTCAACTACACGAACTTCTGCTTTGCTCCAAAATGCTCCAGAAAGCTCCAATATCTCCAATTATGCTCCAAACGTGCTAAAACCTGTAAAAGACTCTAAAACACTACAAAATAGTAGAAAAACTCTATAAAACGGACTTATATCATGGCTTAAAAGGGGTAAAAACCATGATATATCAACTCCCCCAGACTTAGCCTTTGCTTGCCCTCAAGCAAATAGAAGACTAAACCAGAGAAAGAGGTTTGAAAACACGGAGACTCACATGTTCATTAAACATTGCAATGACCCTTTTCCCAAACACCCAAATGTCACCTAACCAGTTTTAAGACTAACCACCATGTACTTCTCCTTAGGCATTCGCAGCTTCCCCAGACTACACATATTATTTCGCAGCTTCATTCAATTAAACCCATCATCGCCAGTTTCATCGCTGTGATTAACACCAAGAACCTTCTAGATTCTTTCCCATACAATATCATGACAAAGAACCACACAATTTCACACTTTTTGTATCATTTTCTCTCCCCCAGACTTATTTCTTATTTTGTTCTCTTTTTTTTTTTTAGATTCGCATATACACATCAAGGTATGAGACGCGAGTATTGATGGTGTTTGCCACCGAATCCCCGGTTCTTCCCTCTCAATGTATCAAAGGGTGTAGGCGAATAATGGCATCATAAGAAAATCCTAGCCTCGCTTCCAACCTTTGTGTGATCATTCCTCACCAAGTAGAATAATGGGATCGCTGGAAACATTCATAACCCTCTACTTAGGAGAAAATCATCTCATCTTTTCATGCATTTATTTATTAACTTATAATAGGGGAGAAAGATACTGTCACTTTTAAACACATGGGTTCCTTTGTCAGATATGAATGAGGAATCAAGCTCTGTGAATACTAACCACATCGATGAAGTGCAAAAATTTGGCTCAGGCTTTAAAAGAACTCTGCTGGAAACATGTGTGTCTTCTAGTTAACTGGTCAGCCTTTGGATTTTTCATTAGTCGATCTGTAACTGATTCTGTAACAGTGGTCACTTAAAAGCAAAGTCAGAACAAAAGAGTCAAGAACACGATCATAGTCTCCAACAAATTTTGACTCAATAAAACAAATTTGACACAAAAACGACTGACTCTAAGAAAAACAAACACGTTGTCAGTAACTACCTCCCCCAGACTTAAACAACACTGTCCCCAGTATTATCTGGCCTAGAGTTGGTAAAAGAAAACAGAAGAGTTGAGTGGATTGGTGAAAATCGAAGGAGGTGTACCTGGGTGGCGGGTATCGACCGATACCATGTTGGTATCGATCGATACAAGGGATATTGGTCGATGCCAATTTTGACATCGATCGATCTATTGCTCACGGTCCCTTAAGAAATGCCCAGTTCCTTTGTCGTGTGGATGGTGTCGATCAGTACCGGATGGGTGTCGATCGATACTGCTCTTCTGAATCTGCTTCTTCAAGTGAAACACAAAACCAAAAACCAAAAACAAAATAATAGAGAAACTTATGTACAAACTTACCAGTGGGTTGCCTCCCACCAAGCGCTCGTTTAACGTCATTAGCTTGACTGTACCGCCTTTCAGGCAGTGGGTGCATCATCCAGAGGCATCATGTGTCCATCTTGAATCTTAGTTCTCACAATGTAGTGTTTCACCCTTTGTCCATTGACAGTGAACTCTTCGCCGGAGGGGTTAGTCAGGACAAATGCACCATGTGGTCTAACTTCCTTGACTGTGAAGGGACCTGACCAACGAGAATGCAATTTACCAGGAAACAAATGCAAACAAGAGTTATACAGAAGTACCTGATCATTGGGTTCAAGAATTCTGTCGAGGATTTTCTTGTCGTGGTACGCCTTAGTCATCTTCTTGTACAGCTTCGAGTTCTCATAGGCTTGATGCCTAATCTCATCCAGTAACTTTGTAGCCCATGCTGCCTTATGCTCGATCTCCACCGGAAGGTGACATGTTTTCCCATACAGCAAGTGAAAAGGTGTAGTGTCCAATGGTGTCTTATAAGCAGTCCTGTAAGCCCACAGCGCATCGTCCAGCTTTGTAGACAAATCCTTCCTAGAAGTACCCACTATCTTCTCCAGAATCCCCTTGATTTGTCTGTTGGAGTCCTCGACTTGTCCACTGGTCTGAGGGTGATATGGAGTAGCCACACGATGATTCACACCATGCTTCTTCAGTAACTTCTCGAAAACTCTGTTGATGAAATGACTGCCACCATCACTTATAACAATACGAGGCACTCCAAAGCGTGGAAAGATGATGGTCTTAAACAGCTTAAGAACCACCGAAGAGTCGTTGGTTGGACTAGCAATTACCTCGACCCATTTGGAGACATAATCCACTGCAACTAGAATGTACTTGTTCTTGTATGACGAAGGAAAAAGACCCATAAAATCGATACCCCAGCAATCAAAAACCTCAACCTCAAGGATGAAATTCTGTGGCATCTCATGTCTCTTACTGATCTTCCCTCTCCTCTAACACACATCACACTGCTAGATGAAGGTATGAGCATCTTTAAACATAGTAGGCCACTAGAAGCCTGCTTGAAGAACCTTGGACACCGTCTTGAAAGTAGCAAAGTGTCCAGCATACTCAGAACCATGACAATGAAACAAAACCGCAGGTACCTCCGTATCAGCAATGCATCTCATGTAGATATCATCAGAACAATGCTTATACAGGAAAGGCTCATCCCAAAAGTAGCGCCTTATGTCTCGCAGAAAGTTCTTCTTGGCATATTTCTTTAGGTGCTTTGGCTATGTATCTGCAGCGAGGAAGTTAGCAATATCAGCATACCGTGGTAGATCAGAGTCAGCTACAGCAACGAGATACTCCTCAGAAGCACCAAGGTGTTCCACGGTCAAAACAGGTTCAGAAACCGACGGGTATCGACCGACACCAGGAGAGTGTCGATCGATACCGAAACTTGCAATTCGTGGGAATTACAGATTTTCGGTGAAACCACTTTGAAACCCAGTTTTGATGAAGTAAATTGACTCCTCATGTAGTTGATCATCAATAGGCACGTCTGCATCGATCTTCAACCTCGAAAGATGATCAGCAACCCCATTCTCTACTCCTTTCTTGTCCTTTATCTCAATATCAAACCCTTGGAGCAAAATAACCCAACAACAAAGACGAGGCTTGAGATCCTTGTTCTGCATCAGATACTTGAGAGCAGCATGATCTGTGTGAACAATCACTTTGCTCCCAATCAAGTATGGTCGAAATTTGTCAAAAGAGAAAACGACTGCAAGTAATTCCTTCTCCGTTGTGTTGTAGTTCCCCTGAGCATCGTCCAATGTTTTGCTGGCGTAGTGGATGACATGCAGCTTCTTATCCTTCCTTTGACCCAGAACAGACCCTATAGCAAAATCGTTGGCGTCGCACATAATCTCGAAAGGCAAAGTCCAATCAGGAGGTTGCATAATAGAAGCACTCACCAAGGCCTTCCTAATCGCCTCAAAGGCTGCAAGACACTCTGGTGTGAAATCGAATTTGGTCTCCTTGCATAATAGGGCGGTGAGTGGGCGGGCTATCTTGGAGAAATCCTTGATAAATCTCTTGTAAAACCCAGCATGACCCAAAAAAGTTCTAATATCATTCACAGAAGTCGGTGGTGGCAAACCTGTCATAACCTGAATCTTAGCCTTATCAACTTCGATCCCAGCTTCAGAGACCTTGTGCCCAAGAACGATGCCATCCTGAACCATAAAGTGACACTTTTCCCAATTAAGGACCAAGTGTTTCTCTTCACACATCTGTAGCACCTTGCACAAGTTAGCCAAACAGTCCTTGAACGATGATCCATATACTGAAAAATCATCCATGAACACCTCCATAAAGTCCTCAATCATGTCTGTGAAGATAGACATCATGCATCTCTGAAAAGTAGCTGGAGCATTACACAATCCAAATGGCATTCTCCTATATGCGAATGTGCCATAAGGACATGTAAAAGTCGTCTTCCCCTGATCATCTGGATGAATCGGAATCTGGAAGAAACCTGAATACCCATCGAGAAAACAGTAGTAGGGATGACCAGCCAACCTCTCTAACATCTGGTCAATGAAAGGCAATGGGAAGTGATCTTTCCTTGTGGCTACATTCAACTTCATGTAGTCAATGCACATTCGATGCCCAGTGATAGTCCTGGTCGGAATCAACTCATCATTCTCATTCTTCACCACAGTTATCCCTCCTTTCTTAGGAACAACGTGCACTGGACTAACCCAAGAACTGTCTGAGATGGCATAGATAACCCCTGCATCCAAGAGCTTCATAACCTCCTTCTTAACCACTTCTTTCAGATTTGGATTCAGCCTCCTCTGATGCTCAATGACAGCCTTTGACTCGTCCTCAAGATGAATCATATGCATGCACAAATCCGGTGATATACCTGAAATGTCATCAAGAGAATAGCCAAGAGCTTTGCGATACATGCGCAGCTTGCTCAGCATTAAGGCAACCTCTGCGTTGTTCAAAGAAGCATTAATAATCACAGGGTATGTGGAATTAGGACCAAGAAAACCATACCTCAAATTGGCTGGAAGTGGCTTGAGTTCCACCTTAGGAGCTTTCTCCTCGCTCCAATCTCCAAGCTTAGCAGCTTGCTTGGAACATTCGGCCAACTCCCTGTCTGGTCGTAGGGTATCGACCGATACTAAAAGAGTATCGATCGATACTGATGGTGCAGTGTCGAGCATCTTCGAGTAACCAGCAGCATCTTCACTCAAGAAAACCTCAGATTCAGCTAAACAGACTAATGCCCTCTCCAACGAATCTTCAGGATGCATCTCCAAGAAGTACTCTTCAGCAATGTCCGTGAAAGTATCAACGAAGAAAGTCTGCCCATCGATGGTTGGTCTCTTCATCATCTTCTCCATGTTAAAAGTCATGACCAAATCACCGATGTTAAGAGCTATCTTCCCATTCCTGCAATCAATCAATGCACCAGCGGTTACAAGGAATGGTCTGCCCAAGATAAGAGGATCTTTGGGCTCAGCATCATACTCCAGGACAATGAAATCAGTCGGGATTAAGTAATTCCCGATCTTAATAGGGACATCTTCGAGTAGCCCCTCTGGAAGTCGCACTGAGCTATCAGCAAGTATCAAATATATCATGGTGGATGTTAAGTCTGTCATACCCATCCTCTTGGCAACTGAGTATGGCATGAGGTTGACACTCGAGCCAAGATCGCATAGAGAACGCTCGAACCTTTCGGTAAATATCGTACAATCCAACACAAAGCTCCCTGGATCTGGAAGTTTCTTTGGGATTATGTTGGTCAAGATTGCAATGCACTCCTGAGTAAGCATCACACATCCTTCTTCAAGGTTCACGTTGCTAGACACCATCTTCTTGACATATCTTCTGAAAGCTGGAGAAGTCTTAATAGCATCGAGAAAAGGAAGTTCAACAATCAGCTTGTCCAATATCTGCTTGCATCTAGAGTCTTCTACCTCCTTCTTAGTCTTCCCAACAGCTCTGGGATAAGGTATCCTCGGTATATAAACTCGTTCTGCAACTACTTTAGGCACCACATTCGAAATCTCAGGTGTCTTCTCGACAGTAGGCTCAGTATCGACCGACACCTTAGGAGTGTCGATCGATACACGGGTTTTGGAGTTGTCCCGTTTCAGTATTTTGACTGGTGTCGATCGACACTGGGGTGTATCGATCGATACCATGGGATTTCAGAATCCTCATCGTCGAGATCGACGAAATTCTCTACAGGTAAGCCACCTTTCACTCATGTATCCACCTATTTTCCATTCCTCAGAGTGATTGCATTGATGTGCTCCCTCCTTGGGTTTTCTCCTCTACTTGGAAGAACACCCTCTTGTCTTTTCACAGCTTCCGAAGTTTGAGCAACCTGAATTTCCAACTTCTTATTGCTCATGCTGAGAGCTTCGATCCTTCCATTCAAGGTCGTGTAAAGATCATCCAACTTCCCATTGAAGCTCACTGTCATCTTATCCTGCCCTTGAACCAGCTGTTCAAGCATAGCCTCGATCTTACTCTCCTGAGTCTTGGGCGGTGGAGATCGATAGGACGAACTCCCATAGTTCCTTGTGTAACCACTGCTCTGGAAAGGTTTATGGCCAAACTGATGCGACCCAGAACCACCTTGATTACCCTCAGATTTGAATCCTCCTTGCTGAAAGTTGTTGTTGAAGTTTCGGTTGTTGTTGTATTGATTCTCCTGACCTTGAAAACCAGAACCACCAATGTAGTTAACGTCCTCTACCTCATCCTCATTGAAAACCTCGACATCTTCAGCAAAATGAACAGCCTTTGTCGTCTTGCCCATTAACAAATTATACACCAAATCCAGCTTCGCATGCACCTCAGCAATCTGCGATCCATCCATACCGGGTGATCCCCGCCGAGACCGGATTCAATAAAAGATTGATGCATTGTTCACGGCAACGTACCAACATTCTTTTGGAAAAAAAAAACAAAATTTTTCTTTATTCGAAAGAGATATGAAACATTTTATTCAGAAATTTTGTATATAATAATATATTTATTCTATAATATTATTATTGAATTCCATATTCGAAGAATATATTATTTTCTATTTCCATACAAGATTATATTTTCTATTTCTATATCGAATATCAGATATCAATTTTTGATTCGTTTTTTTATTTAGTTATTTATTATTCTTTCATATTTAGTAAATTGATATTTATTAATTTTGAATTAATATTTCACTCAAGTTCGACCCTCCTAATTTTTTTGTTTTCTTTATTTGCATTTTATGGACTTAATTCATATAATGGGAAGGGTCATCTCATTTTTGGATCTGCAACAAATGAATTTAAAAGATAAGAGAATTAAAGATACCCACCAAGATTAATCCAATCCATAAAGATGTACCAGAAAATACACATTTTTGTTACTTGACTAACCATCCGGCGACGCAAATACAACGTGTACACTAATTACCTTCTAGGTCAAATTTTTTTTTAAACTGATCAAGCCTAAATAGCTAGAGCAGACATCATACCAGCTCCAAGAAAAAAAACATAAGACACGATTTTGGAACACAAAAGTAAAATTCTCTTAAACTCTCAAAAAGCTTAAAGAGTGACAGATAAATTATCCATGCTTTAGCTTTGTGATGACAGGTGAAAAGATATTAAGGTGCAAGCCTTTAAGGGTCACGAGGGAAGAGTGATGTTTTGTGGATGTTGTCCAGTCCACATAAGAGCATGATCACTCGCTCCAGCCCCACTCCAAATCCACCGTGTGGAGGTGCACCGTACCTGTAAACATTATTTGTAGCCGTGTCCACTTAGAGAACAAGCTCAGATAACCAATTAGTAGGAACCAGTTTGTAATTTACCTGAATGAATCGATGTATGTGGATATTGCCTCGACATTAATGCCACATTCCCTTGCGCGTTTCTCCAAGAGTTCTGGGTCATGTATACGTTGACCCCCTGATATGATCTCCTCACCTAGGACAAAACACACAAATTTAGTATCAAATGTGTTTAGTTAACATAATTGGTAAAAAGACACATACAAGGTAAGAAGAAAATAATGTACCTCTCAAGAAGACATCGAAGGAGTGGCTGTAAAGAGGATCATCTGCACAAGGCATAGTGTAGAACGGCCTAACTGCCAGAGGATAGCGATCCACTATGTAGAAGTCAGTGTTGTACCTGTTTGTTTCCATTTATCGAAATCAACAGTGTTAGAACAGGATGAAAATAATATCAAACGGGAGAACTTAGATAAAAATGGTGGACTACTTTTCTCGAATGAGCTTGCCAAGTTTTTTCTCAAGTTCTGTGTTTAGATCTCCTAAAGGATCAACCTCCTCACCAGCTTCCTGTGTTCTGTGTTTAGATCTCCTAAAGGATCAACCTCCTCACCAGCTTCCTGTGAACACAACACGGTTACCAACTATTATTGATAGTCCAATCAAATAACTCGTCAAGTCAAATGCAAAAAGACAAGCCATACCTCAAGCATTTGAACCACTTCTGCATGAGTTAGAATCAATGTTTTTGGAAGAAGCTGCAAATTATCAAGAATCCAACAAGATACACAAACTCAGTTTCCAACAAGATACAAAAACTCAGGTTCCATAAATATTCCTTGCTCATAGAGCATGGTTACCTTCAAAGGTTCAGATGGGAATTGCTTTCCGACAGCTTTCAGTTCCTTTACGCACCTCTCTTCCAATTTTGTGAGCATAAACAAACATGACTGGTATGCCTGCTCCATTACCTGCAGAAACAAGAAATGTTAGAACCAGAGGCAGAATAGACATACTTGAGAGGAAATATCATATTTCCAACAGCTCAATCTTACCTCATGATAGTCCCAGTGAATCTCCATCTCCACATCAAAACCGGTGAATTCACAGAGGTGCCGATGAGTGGACGAGTTTTCCGCCCTGAAAACAGGACCGACCACAAAGACACGGGAGAAGTCAGCGCAGATTGCCATCTGTTTGTGCAGCTGAGGAGACTGAGCCAGACAAGCAGGCTGCCCTTTGTAATCCAACTTAAATACAGCAGAACCTCCTTCACTACTGCGGTGTGTTGATTCCAATAAAATCCTGGGATAGAAAGAACTCTTCCAATGCCTACACAATTGTTAGAAAAAAACAACTTTATTCATGGAAAGATGAAGCTTAATTACTATCAGGATAGTTAGTTCTCTCTAGTAAAACATTGCTCTAATGAGAATTATTAACAGATGTGAAAGAAAAGGAAAACACACATGTTTAGCTTGGCACTCAATGCGGAAGATGGCTTGATTAGCTGGTGTTCGGAGTTCGAGCCCCCTATTATTCAAACGTTTGTCCTGAAGGACACGAGCAGCTGGTCTGCCATACCTCTGAGGAACCATAGAAGCACAGTTCAAACTAATCTCCAAATTAAAACTTAAAAAACCTTTTCAGATTTTTTGATGTCTGCTTCACTTCGGGCAGCATCCTCGACATAAAGTGGTAGTTTTGGCAAGGATCTGCTGAGGCAGTAGACTTTTCTCGGATGAATTTCAACCTGCAACAACATTATCACCGAGTTTATGTGATGTAATCAAACGAATTGGGAGGAGAAGATATTAAAGGAAACCAACCTGCTGCGTGGGTCCTGTCAGAGGCTTCTCAGGGAGAGAGACCATACCCATAACCTCGACAACGGATTCACGACTCAACTGGATGAGAAATTTAATCATGTCTTCGGTCTCCTCCGATCTGGGAGCCATCAATTGGACCGTGAATCCACTTTGCCTCAAGATCACAAACAATCTCTTAGGGCGTAGGCGACTCGTGTGGACTCGCCCTCTAATCAAAACCTCTGATCCCGCCATCTCTTCCACCAAGTTGCTCACTTTGGTCAACTCCTTTCCCTCATTAGCCTCTCTCCACTTTACTCCTGCCGGATCCGTCTGCAAGTCGCCATAGTTCCTCGACTCGCATGACCACATGATGCACAATATCAAGGAGCGGCTGCTATAGGGAGAAAACGAGAGAGAGATAGAGGGGAGAGAGACATTACTAGGGTTTAGGTATTTTTATATGTTCATCTGTAATTTTTTGGGCTTTTGGGTTGTAATGGACTTCTTTTTGTTCCACCCCTGTAAATCAATATAATGGGTTGACCAAAACAAAAAAAAACAATTGGGTAACTGTTAGAAATGGATAATCATTCAAGTGATTATCCATCACTTATCCTTATCCATATTATAAGCACAATGCTTATCATGCCTTAGCTTCTTCTTTGAAGTTTCATTATAATATTAATATTCCAAATACTATATATAGGTGATCAAAGTTGTAATGTGAAGTAAGTGAAAGAAACGAAGTCTCACTCTCATTCGTTTACGTCTCTCGTCTCTCTCTTTACACACACATATATCTTAAGTTATTATTTACAATACCTTATCAGCGAACGGCTTTCTACCCGATTACATATTTCAGAGGTAAAATTTAATTTATGTTGTAATTTAATTATTTAATTTATATTGAGGTTATAAATTCGAATCTAGGCAATATTTATTAAGTTTGATTATAATACTTGCTTGCTTATCGTTATGCTGCTCGTTTGATTATTTGCATTACTTAGTTGCTAGCCATTATGCTACTTAATTATTTAGTTGTATTGCTTAAGTGCTTGTCGTCATGCTTCTTGATTGTTTGGTTGCCTAGTTGCTGGCCGTTATGCTGCATCATCGTTTTAGTTTCTGTTCTTATGGTTTATAATATTTTCAATAATTTATTTTAATCATGTCGAATTTGGCAAAGCTTGTTATAGTTGTCAGAAGTGCATCTGCAAGCGAATGAACTTTTAAATATTATCAATCCATCAGAAACGATGTTAGATGAGGAATGGGAAAATGCCAAGATATTTTTACCTCAACATTTAAAGATATGTTTGATCACCAGAAATATGTGATTTTACCAAAAACCAAATGTGAATGGTTAAATCTGCGGTTTCAGAATTATAAAAGTATTATTGAATATAATTCTGTTTTGTTCAGAATTACTTCCAAAGATGGTGTTATGTGGAGAGAATGTTACCGATTGTGATAAGATCAAGAAAACATTCCAAACATTTCATCATGCGAATGTAATCCTACAACAACAATATTGAGTAAGATGATTCATTCAATAGTTTGAGTTAATGTAAATCCTCCTCGTTGCTAAACAAAATAATGAATTTGTGATGATGAACCATCAAATTCGTCCAACTGGACCAGCTCCACTTTCTGAAGTGAATGTTGCATCATCCAGTTATAATGCTTGGTAAGGACGAGAAAAATGAAAGGATGTTGAAACCCATTTCATCTCAGATAAGTCTAGACCTTTCATTCATGGCTTAAATGATGAAACTCATCTTGATATCGCAGATTTTATATGATTATATCATGCACAAAATGAAGATGGCAAAAACTATTTATTAAAGTAAACATGAAGTTTACTAATTGGTTAAAGTATAGAATAATCAGTCAAAACTATCCCGGTCCAATATTGATATGAAAGATCATTGAGAATTTATGTAGAAAAGTAGAAGTTTTTCTTTTTAGAATGCTGCATGTCGACACTGTGAAGATACATTGGTGAGTGAGAGCTATATGGGTTCAACAGAAGCGCTGATGAAGTGTCAGAAGCTTCTAGAAGAGAGATCGAGCTCCCAGCGCGAACAGATCTTGCCGATCGACGAGTCTGACGAACCGTAACCACCATCGCTGCAGAGAATCAACGAGATAAAAAAAATAATGATAAAGAACAAAGAGCGGAACAGATCGATTGAGCTTGAGCTCAAGGTTCTGATACCATATTAGAAGTATTGATGAACAGAAAAGAGAATCGAGCTGGATCGAAGATGAAGATGAAACCAGGCTCGAGAGATGAAGGAGAAGAAGATTTGGAAAATTTCTGTTATTGGATAAAGTGTAAAGCACAAAGGCTATATACAGATTACAACTCATTCCGGAACAAACTGGTTCAATATGTATACAATTTGTATTTACAACTAAACCATAGTAAACCATAATCTAATAGTCTCCGGCTAAAACCTCGTGACCAGTCTCGACGCATCTGAGCCGTCCGTTTCCAATATCAACGAACGTCGGTGAGCCAAACAGATTCTTCCCTTCTTTCGCCTTCTTCATCGTCTCCTTCATTCTTTCTGAAGCTCGTAAGAGTTTTTTTATAAAAAATATTGGCTTTAACAGCGTCAGCGTAAAAATCGAACCGAACCAAATTTTATTTTGTATAGTGAAGTCAACTAATCCGAAGTCAGTGCAACCGAATACCATTTTAGTTTTTAAAGTTCATGTTGTAATCTCGTAGGCAAACATGTCTTGGATTGTTCAATCATGATATCTTTGGACATTGCCCATGGTACACTATGACGTAAACAAAATCAAACATGTCTTGTTTTTTGCGGCTTAATTCCGATCACTCACTCAGGAATAGGAGGCAATAATAGAACGCACATCAGAGAGTACTCCCCTTTCTCGTCTAATAAGGCAGGTTTCCAAAGCCTCTTTCTTAAGAGATATATAGCACTCACTATAGGAAAAGTGCATATTCGTAACGCGCAATATCCGCTATAATTGAAATCCATAGCGCTTTTACAGACGCTGTGTATACTCCCGTTATAAAAAACACTGCACTTTTGATAATTTTTTTAAGAAATGCAATTATATCGTAGAGTTAATATAGCGCTCTTTTTTTTTTCTTTTTTTTTTGTCAACTACCCATATGATTAAATCAAGCTTTGGCCGATAAGAAGGTGGTTCCGTAGAACTACCCCGACCGACTCTGTCCGACTTACATGGGAAAATAAAATACCTCGTGCTCGAGCCTCTTTTGCAAGAGGGTCGGCACGGACATTTAACGCACGAGGAATATGGACTATGCTAAAATTCTCAAAAATATCTCTAAGAAGGTAGAAAGAATCTAATTCCGAAGAAAAAGCCGGCCAGTCCACCGGGTTTTCAATCATTTCCACCAAGTCTGAGCAGTCCGCCTCGATTCGAATAGTAGTTATACGTTTTTCTCTTAGGCACGACATAGCCCATAGTAGTTCGTCTATCTCAGCATGAAACGCCGAGAGGCTTCTACGACACCATTGAAGTCCAAAAATCGCTTGTCCCATATGATCCCTATGACTCCACCCTAGGCCGCTGACCGGTCCATGGTCGATCCAAGAGGCATCAATTTGACAAGTCGGGATTTTGGGGGGGGGGGGGGGGGGGGGGGGGGTCNGGGGGACTCTCGAGTCGTCTTGTTCATGTGGGGCTTCTATCTCTTCTTTGCCTTCCTTTTGGTTCGCTATCCTCCAACTTTCCGCTTCGAGTGAAGCTAGCTGAAGTGTATCTACCGGAGAAATTTTTTTCCCGTTGAAAACTTTGTCGTTCCTCGCCTTCCATATGTACCATATGATCCAAGGATAAACGTCTTTCTGTGGTTCTGTGAGACCCACTTCTCTTGTTCTCCAAAATAGGAAGTCCATATTTCGGTAAATAGATGTACTCGGGAAGAAACCCAGAAGGGACGGAAAGTCTGATAACGCCCAAACTTGTAAAGCTGGGGGACATTTAAAAAGAATATGGTTTATAGATTCCTTTGGACCACCACACCTAGGACAACTCCTATCAATGCCCAGATGCCTATAAATAAGGCACTCACAAGTCGCAACACATCCTGAGAGCGCTTGCCACATGAAATGTTTGAGTTTTCCAGCCGTACGTACTCTCCACACCTGGCTCTGGAGACATGTAATACTTGGTTCTCTAACTTCCACATGGTCTTGGCGTAAGTTAAATTTTCAAATCAGATCATATCCAGATTTCACAGTGTATATTCCTGATTTTGTATGGTTCCATGCGTACCCATCAAGGGCGAAATTACAACTAGGTCTCAACCCTAGGATAAGTGGGATATCCTCGGGCTGGAAGTGTTCTCGTAGAAGGGGGACATTCCACTCTTTTGTATCTCGTCTGATAAAAGAATGGACAAGGAGCTGAGGGTGCCTATATCCCACCTGGGCAGAAGCTCTCGCCGGGCGAGCTGGCATGTCTGGAACCCAAGGTTCACTCCAGACCCTAGTGTTAAGGCCGGACCCAATAGTTTTTCTTAAACCGAGCTTTAAAAAAGGCTTTGTGGCAAGGATACTACGCCAACCATATGATGGTGAGTAAACCACTCGGTCTTCCAGAAGGCAAGATCGATTATAATAATGTCATCGGAGGACCCGCGCAAGAAGAGACGAGGGAAACTGGATAAGTCTCCATAATTGCTTAGCGAGCAAGGCTATATTGAAATCATGAAGGTATCGGAAACCTAGCCCACCCCTATCTTGGGGGATGCATATCTTATCCCATGCAATCCAGTGTAACCCTCTGCTATTTTCCTTGGAACTCCACCAAAAGTTCGAAACGGCGCTCCTAAGTTTGTCGATAATGCCTTGTGGTAGCAGAAAACATGACATAACATACGTCGGAATTGCTTGTGCCACATATTTTATTTGAATCTCTTTTTCTCCCTTGGATAAGAGTCTTGATGACCATACAAATTTAACTGTTTTATTTAAAAAATTACAAACCATACAAATTTAAATACACAAATATGAAAGAAAAAAAATTTCAAAAAATTGCAATTTAAGAATGTTTGCAAAGATTTACCATTTTTCGATTTATTAAAATCGTATAAGGTAACCTAATAAATCTGAATAAATATTTAGAATATTATCATTTATTTTGATTTACAAAGTTGGTTGGTTATGATTATTACCAAAAACAAAGGAAATTAGTATCTTATTATCATTCAATTACTTTAAATTGAAAACCAAATCGAGGAATTTGAAAATAAGATCTAAATAGGTAAATCTAATAACTCGGATTAAGATATATAGCGTGATTACTAAGTTCGGATATTACCATCTTTGACGATTTACAATTATTTGGTTAGTTATCATTAATAAAAAAATCATAATATATTTTTGGAAATCTCTTTCCAAAACATAAAAGATTTGCCAAAGTATAGATTTTACATATTTATATTCAAACAATCAAAATTTCCAAATCAATAATTTGAACAACCATAGTTACCAAAATCGTTGAGTATAATTTAATATAGTCGAAATAATATTCTTAAAATTTGTTTTGCAAGTAAAATTTAGATTTGCAAAAAGATATTGTACAGCGAATCCTAACTATCGAAATTCTATTCCTTTCTATAAATATATGATAATCATGTTCACTTAACAACTCAAATTTTCATCAACGAAAAAAAGCTTCTGCATATTTTTCTTAGTTTTGTACGGCTGCTTTACTAATATATTTTTTTTTGATTACATGTATTGGCTGATCCGTGTTAAAGTTCTCAGACTACGAGGCAATGGAGTGTAGATGGTGAATCACTAAAATATGTAGTTATGTACTATCGAATGAATATGTAAGGTAGCTTACTTTTGTAGGTTAATTGTTTTTTCTCTATTTTGTTAGTTTGACACGGTGTGTTTTTAATTTTAATGGATTCATATTAATATGGTTTTCTGTCAACTTTTTGTTGTCAACAGTTCTAATGGTTTATTTATCTAATTCAGATTATGATATTTTGGACCTAAACTATCCAAAAATATATGGAGATTTTTTTTTTTTTTTTTTGTTAAATACATGGAAACACACATAGAGAATTCGTTTGAAGGTATTACATAGTGAGTCACATATGAAGTTCTCATACTCAGGAATGGAATTTATCGGCAAAATTTATGCGAACTGAAATCAGGAATGGAAAGGATACGTTTTTCTGGTTTGACAACTGGCTCAAGATGGGCAGTCTTATCGGTAGGTGAGGCTGGTACCAGAAATTTAGGCATCCATCGACAAGCAATGGTTTCGGAGGCGATTTGAGACGACAATTGGGCTATTCGACGATGTCGTACTGTGAATCTTCAAGACATGTTAAGTCGTATTCGAGCATCACCAATACCGTGTACCTCTGCCGGGGATGACGTAGTGCTAGCTGTGGCGACATAGTCAAGACGTTTATAAAGACTATTTCAGTAGTAAGTCTACGTGGGAGAAAATAAGAAAACACAGCCCGTCAATTTGATGGAGTCAGGTGGTGTGGTTTCCCCTAGCTACTCCCCGTCATGGTTTTATCACTTGGCTAGCTCTCCAAGATAAGCTGCGGGAGAGAGAATGAAACGATGGGGTCAGGTTCAGGCTTGCCTCCTTTGCGGGGAACTAAATGAGCCCAGATTGGACAATCACAATCCGTAATGTCATGAGTAAGCGAGGTAACAGAACATATTTTAACTTGGCTCGTTTAGCTCTACAAACAGCGATTTACAGCATTTGGCGGGAAAGGAATGGTCGTCGACACCAACAACCGTCTCGACCTGCCATACTTCTTACTCACGCCATTATAAAACATATCTGCCTTCGTCTGCGATGGATTTAAAATCCAGGAGGGAGAACAAAATTTTCAACTCAATCGGTGGAAGGAACTTCGATCAATTCCTAATGGCTAGAGTGAGCACTTAGTGTTTCCCTTTTGCTCTGTTGTCCAGTTTTGCAGTCGTTCTTCTGCTTTGAGGAGACGAACAATTGATCTTTTGTTCTTATAAATTTTTTCTTTTGTTGACTAATAAATATTACATTTCAAAAAAAAAAAAAAGTTCTCATACTCACTATTTTCATAATTTGTTCCCTATGTGTAAGACTACTTATTGTTTCTTTTTAACTTATTTAAGAATTCATCTTTTCATAATTATTTATGAAGGTACTACGCACATGGTACCATGGTTCAAATTCAAGAGAGAATATCACACAACATCATGACTATGTAAGTAAATCCTAATATCTTAGTATTTTTATTCTTATTGTGTTTTTGCTATATTTCAAAATACATTATCTTCGATCTAATTAAAAAAATTTGTCATTTTAACGTCATTTGCAAATTTAAATATTATTTTTTTCCGATATATTGATATACTCTCTATGATTCTGTTTAATTCGATGTTTGGGAAAAATAGATTAATTAAAAATATTGGTGATTTTTTTTTTTGCTAATGAAATATTGGTGATCTTGGTTGGTACGTGCAGGTAACAAAAGAAGTTTTTACGTTTCATGCTACTATGGAGGTGTTTCGTTTAATGTGATGAGTCACTCATCATGAGTGTCACTGCTCAAAGTTGCAAATCCAGTTCTCGAGATAATGGAGGATTTATCATGGGAAAACGGTCAATTCGTGCCCAAACTATTCCAAATGGTGGATTAGTACATGAGAATTTCAAGTGTCCAATTTCATACATATACTCTTCAAAATTTAAATACACATACCTGT
This sequence comes from Eutrema heterophyllum, assembly GCA_002933915.1. Classification (NCBI taxonomy): domain Eukaryota; kingdom Viridiplantae; phylum Streptophyta; class Magnoliopsida; order Brassicales; family Brassicaceae; genus Eutrema; species Eutrema heterophyllum. Next base: position 608,313 of record PKMM01021740.1, read on the forward strand.
ACTAATTTCATTTTGGCCAAAACCAACTTTGACTCACAATCCGTTAATTAATCCCGTTAAATCGTTAACGACGATGACTAAGATGCCACGTGTCAAAATCGATAATTGCAAAACGATGTTGTTTTGTTAAGTTTCGTATTTTAATAAAAAAATACCTTATGAGAGAATCGAAACATGGTTCACGCTGTGAAAGATTAATGATACCACTACACCACATGTGTGTTTTGGAATAAATCATACCATAAGATATTTATAGCATCTTTATTTAATCTCTACATCGTTATGCCTCTATCACCTCCAACGTAAGCACCACGGAGGACTCATCACATTTGTCACTTTTTGGAAAAATATAATCATCCATGCCACTAATTAATCACAATGCCATTCATATTGTGAATTGCCTATTTTAACCTTACTGAATAATTGAGAATGTGTTGACTTTGATTTAATTAAAAAAAAAAAAAAAAAACGTACCTCTTTCTTCCCCGATCCTCTTTCTTCTTCTTCTTCCTCCGCCTCTTCATTCTCCTCGCCGACACTCGCCTCCGCCTCCTCCTCTGAAACGGTATATTGTTCTTAGTTTATCTCTTCTCCACCATTGCTGAAGCTTCAAAATCTCATCTTCTTAGGTGTGGTTTCTTGTTTTTTTGTGGGATTTCACAAAAAAATGCTTGTTTTGATATGCAAATTTGGTTGGTAACCAAGTTTTATGCGGCGATTAGGTATTTTGCATTGGTAATTTGTCGATGGTAGTTGTTGAATCATAGTGATTTCTAGGTAGATTAGAACCCGATTTCCCCAAATTTGTAGATATAGGACAACTGATACAAATAGTACAACTGAGAGATATAAGACAACTATTACAAATAGTACAACTGAGAGATATATGACAACTGATACAAATGGTATAATTGAGACAACTTGAGTAATTGTTAATTGAGTATTTTTTTTATTCTATTTTCAAGAGACAGTGAGCATCAGCCACACAAACAAATCAGATGGTCGAGCAACTTTCAAGAGCGGAGCGAGGAAGTTCATTTGGTTTGAATTATGGGGAGGTGGTTTCAAATGGGAGAGTTGATGATGTAAGTAATGCTGGCATCCTTACTATTTTCAGAGCGGGTGGAACAGCAGAACAATTGAATTTGTGTGTTTGTATTTGTCTGAATTTGTACTACCTGGTTCAACTAGGTACAACTAAGAACATATATGTATTTGTGTGTGTAGTATTTGTCTGAATTTGTATTTGTGTGTGTAGTATTTGTGTGTTGTATAGGACAACTGGTACAAATGGTACAACTGAGATATATAAGACAACTGTACAACAAATGTTGTAATGTGACAACTAGTGTAATTGCTAATTGAATAAAAAATAGTAATAAAATTAAATTAAACATATAAAAAAGCATCTACCTAATATTTAATTGGTATTTACAGAAAATGTGTTAAATTTTATTTTTATAATATTTAAAGAAAAATATTCAATGTTTTAAATTCCATGTGTGTGATATACAGAAAGTTGTCCCCAAGTGTACAGTTGTACTTCATCTTCATAGTTGTACTTTGCCGATTTTTGCGTATTTGTAGTTGGACCTTACGATGGGATATTATGTTGTAATTGAACACATGATTTCCCACTATTAATTATCATTTATGATGTTTTTATAATACAATTTTCACGAAATCATAGTTTTCACCTCTTTCACATAAAACACTCCTTATAGTATAAGGAAGACTTTGTTAATGTTAACCACCTTATGATGCAAAAGAGATAAAATATATGATCTTGCACAATTTGTAATATGAAAACCTCGGAAATGAAAATTAAAACTCCAAAATCATGTGGACAACTAGAACATAATAACTTATATCACATGACAACTACAAAAACCCTAAATTAGTGAAAGGACAACTATTAGGAATTTCGTACAGCTGGACACGTATGGAAAACTATGTACAAAATTAACGGCGCATATGTTAATTTGACAGCACACGTGTTAATTTGACGGCGCACGTGTCCCCCTTTTTATTAATTTTTAATTGATCACAAAGTGTTATACACATAGTTGTCCCTACATGTCCAGTTGTACGAAGTTCCTAATAGTTGTACTTTTGCGAATTTAGGGTTTTCGTAGTTGAACCGTGATATAAATTATTACGTTGTAGTTGTCCACATGATTTTCGAGTTTTAATTATCATTTATGAGGTTTTCATAATACGAAATATGGATAACATGAGTTAATCATTTTCCTTATTCATATTCTTGTTTCAAACACACCTTATACTATAAGGAAGACATTGGTAATGTTAACATCTTATGATGGAAAATAAACAAAATATATGATTTTGCACAACTTGTATTATAAAAACCTTCTAAATGACCATTAAAACTCGAAAATTATGTGGACAACTACAACTCAATAATTTATATCGCGGTTCAACTACAAAAACTCTAAATTCGCAAAAGTACAACTATTAGGAACTTCGTACAACTGGACACGTAGGAACAACTATGTGTATAACACATGATTTTTTATAATATTTATTTCCTTGACTTTTTCGTAAGGACGTCAAATAATTTTTATAATTTTTATTTCCTTGGCTTTTCTACCAAATATTTCAGATTTTCCCTAAATAATTTAATTTCCCTCACTTTTTCTCATTTCAGTTGTACCCAATAGTCCCGGTTGTACCCAAATATTGATCTCAGTTGTACCAGTTGGACCGAATAATTGGATCTCAGTTGTACCAAATCATTGAAAACAAGTTCCAAATTTTAGAATTCCTCGACTACAAACATTCAGAGAAACCACACAACAAATAATTACTAAGTCCAAAAACTAGAAATTCACAAAATTCCAACAACAACAAATCCAACAGAAATCCAACAAATCAAATTCTTCGGTTTCTTCCCTTTTTTCCCCTCTGTATAAGGGGACACCTTGAACCTCGGTTGGACCAAAGAAAATCTTCTCAGGTGGCATTGGTTGGCTATCATCATCGGTATCCTGAAATTTAACCACAATATTACTTAGTTGTCTAAGCTGTCCGAAATTCTACCAAGAAACACAAATTAATCAAACACAGTTTTTCCAGTTGTCCCAGTTGTCCACAATTATACAAAAAACACAAATTAATCTAACACGGTTTTTCCAATTTTTCCAGTTGTCCACAATTATACCAAAAACACAAATTAATCAAACACAATTGTCCCAGTTGTACGACACTCGTCTACCTACTACCTAAACCAATACTAACTTCTACTAGTTGTTTTCTCGAGCCTATCCAGTAATTCCCAATTCCCAATCTTAATCTCAAGTATTTGGTTTTTTAACTAAGAGCTTAAGACTAAATTGCATTAATTGATCTTCTCATGCCAATATGAGCTCCAAGGATCTTCTCTTGCATCAAGAATCTTATATTATAATCTGCACAAAATGCAGTAAACCAAAGTGTAATACAACTCAAGAATACCTGAAGATTCTACGGTTAGCTAGTCTCCATGAACACAGCTAAAAACCTCACGAGCTTTGTTATCCCCTTCCTCTATTGAAACTTGCATGTTGAATCAATTACAGTCACCAGAACAATCTCATTTAAGTTTGGAGCTAGACAAATTTAATTAAAGAGAACCCAAAATTGGAGCCATTTATAATTTAAAAAAAAAAATTGGAGCCATTCATGGATTCTATCTTTGTTCTTGGGTCTATTCATATAACTTGAGGATCTATCTACATTGGCCTGACTTTGATTTTGTTTACCTTTTATGAACAAGATCGGTTTTGTTCCCAACAAGAACAATGATGACATGTCTGCCTCTTTATGCACGAACATCTTCAATCCACTTGGAGGTGTTAATAAATGATTGCTTATCTGCACACTCAGAATTAGAAGAATGAACAAAAAAGGTGAAATAATTACACAACATCATTGTGAGAACAATTAAGCACTGAAGAAAAAAGATAAAACAAGACCGGTTTTCAAAATAGTAGATACACAGCCTCGCCAGAAAATTCGTCAGAATCCTTGACGGGAGCCGCCGCCGTCTGAGACGTCGATGAGATGCATCTCCGCTAAAGAGAAGCGGAAATGTTACGCCCGAGGAAAGAACACGGAGGAGAACGGAGGAGGAAATGCGACGTAGGAGGAAAGACGACGGAAGAGGATTATCGACGGCTCGACGGCGAGTCCTCGACGAAGAAGACGACGAGTCCTCGACGAAGAAGACGGCGAGGGATCGGCGGCAAGAGAAACAAAAACGATAATTATCGTTTTACAAAATATTGGGAATTAGGGTAATATTGGAACCTTAATTTTGAGACTGGGTTAGCGGGTTTCGGGTCGGATCAGCGGATACTTCAGGTTGGGTTGGTAATTATCGATTTTTACTAAGGGTTTTTAGACTTTTACATCATTTTTTATTTATAAGAAATGTTAAAAAAAAATATAAAACATAAGGGTGGCAGTACTGATCATTTTTTTCCAAAACGTGACAATTGAGCAATTCTTCCATTTCATCTCCTATAGCACTATGAGGGAAAAAAAACCATGACTACCCCAACTTAATCTCAATACCCCTCTCTCTGTTAATGAGTGTGTGAAATGACTAATTTACCCTATCCAAACCCAGCCAAATACCTTGTTCCCCGTCGTGGATGGTCGTCGTTATTGGGCAAAAGAAAAAAAAACAAAAAAAAAACAAGAAAACGTCCAGCTCCGACGTCGGCGCTGTCGCGTCTCCGGCCAGCAGTCATTGCCTCCGTCGCGAGTCCGTCGATCTCCAGCGAGGTTTGTGCTTCTCCGTCGATCTCCATTGAGCTCCATTGGGTTTAGGGATTGGATTGGTAGATTCAATTGATGAGTTTGCACATTGTTGTTTAGCCAATGATTCTGGGTCGATTGGGATTTTAAATTGAGTAGAAATGCATTTTAGAGGTAGAGTCGTTGTGGATTGTATGCAGATTGGAACCCGAAATCGAATAAAATTTGTGTTCCTGCGCGAGGAGAACTAGGGACAACTAGTAGAACTGGCGAACGTAGTATAACTAGTAAAACTGATATCACTGAGAATAATCATTTATTAATTAAAAATGGTGCAACTAGTATAACTGAGGACAACTGCGTATAACTGTGGACAACTAAAGTATACATGGGAACAACTAGTGTAAAACTGGGTACAACTATAAGTATATATTGAGTTGTTTGGTGTTGTTTTCGCAGGATAGAATGAGCAACAGCGTCTGCATCTATTATAAATGTCAGGGGCGCATTTATAGTGTAGTGTTGAAAGAGGAGATAACTTTGGAGAAGGTAGAAGGTAGGCTATACAAGAAGCATGCGTTAGATGAAAGTAAGGTTAGATTGGAATTGAGTTACTTTCCTATGGTGGTTAGATGTGAAGAACATTTGAGTATTTCTGATGATGAAGATCTTGCTGGTTATGTAATGACCGTCGATAAAGAGAACCGTAGACCTGTTTTGAATGTGGAGGTCATGACTAGACCGGAGTTGCCCTCGCAACAGTCGAGAGCAGGGAAAAACTCGTATGGTATGAACTATGACCATCGAAGTGATGATGAAATAGGACCTAATGCCTTGACGTTGTACGTAGACAACGGACAAGCAAATGAAGAAGAGGAGGTGAGAGAGGATGATGATGATGTATTGGAGGATAACAGTATGGATACATCGGGTATGCGTGATGAATATTATGAGGAAGCACCCGTTGTTGAAGGTAGTCAGTTTGTAGCTCCATGGGAAGACGGTTTTGGTGTGAGTGTGCGTCAAGAATTCCGAGATAAGAAGGCGGTCATAGAGTTGGTCCAGAAATTGTCATTTCTTAACTCTTTTGATTATGTTATAAAACATTATGATAGAACGCGGTGGGTGGTTAAATGTTCTATACAAAGATGTAGTTGGGGTCTACGAGCAGCAAGGATTGATAACATGGATATGTTCTCGATTAGAACGTACACGAAGATGCACACATGCAACCGGGCTGATCAGAGTGCAAGCATTGATAAGAGGAGAGGCTCATCACAGCTAGTTTCATCTTTTTTGAGTGAGAAATATCCCGGGAAACTCGAAACTCCAAGGCCTAATGTCATCAGGGAACTAGTTAAGCAAGAATATGGTGTAGAAATATCATACTCGGCGGCGTTGAGAGGGAAAAATCAAGCGATTTGTGATTTGCGTGGTAGTCCGGAAGATGGGTACAAGATGTTGTATAGTTATTTGTACGTGTTAGAGGAGGTCAATCCTGGAACGATAACTAGTGTGGAACTGGATGAGGGGGGAAAATTCAAGTATCTATTCATAGCTTTGGGAGCTAGCATTGAAGGGTTTGCATGCATGAGGAAAATGATAATTGTGGATGCAACTTTCTTGAAGAACGGTTATGGTGGAGTACTAGTTTTCGCCATTGCTCAAGATCCTAATCGTCACATTTATCCCATAGCGTTCGGTGTACTCGACGGTGAGAACAATGCGAGTTGGACATGGTTTTTCGAGATGTTGAAAAGCATTTTAGGCAACCTAGGGGACTCCTCTGAATTGGTATTTGTGAGTGATAGAAATCCAAGCCTCATCAACGCAATAGCAAACGTATTCCCACAAGCTCGGCATGGGTATTGTTTATGGCATTTGGCCCAAAACGTGAAAGGTAATGCTTCTAATGCAAACAAATCCGTAGTGGCTTTCAGATTCCAGGAGTGCGGCTGGGCTCACACAGAGGCTGAGTTCTACAGTCGTTACAACATGTTTAAGAGGAGATTTCCTTTCGCGGCGAAGTATCTGGAGGAAAGCACCGTGAAGGAAAAATGGTCAAGATGTTTTTTTCCCGGTGCCCGATCCACCTAGACACGAGCAATTCTGCGGAATCTCTGAACAACACTTTTAACAACGCGGGGAAGTACTCCTTAATACCCATGCTGGATACTATCATTGCAAAGTTTTCTGATTGGTTTAATGAGCATAGGAAAGAGGTCGTGTCAGGACATGTTGATAACAAACTGGTGCCTTTGGTTGAGAACTTCTTGCATGATAACTGGGCTACCGCTAAGAAATTAACCATGAGGGAGGTAAACAGTTACGAGCTCGAATACGAAGTCGTTGATATTTATACTAAGGTTTATTTGGTGAACTTGGAAAGGAAGAGTTGCTCTTGTAGGTTCTTCGATATTCAGAAGTATACTTGTCTCCACGCACTAGCAGCATACATCTCATTCCGAAAAAATGGTGGTGGAGTTAGTTGTCGTGATACCCAAATAGAAGTCCATGAGTTGTGTTCGAAATATTATTGGACGGAGTTGTGGGCATTGGCTTATCACATGTCCATTTATGTTGTCCCGGATATGTCTGCATGGATTGTCCCCGATTACATCAAAGAGAAGCAAATCCTACCTCCGGATCGGAAGATAAAAAAGGGTAGGAGGAGAGTGACGAGGTTTCCATCAGCAGGAGAAAAGCGTCGTCGAAGGACACCGAATAAAAGTTGTCGAAGAACACTACCCTGGATTTTATTTGGAGATAAGAACTTGTGATTTTTGTTAGCTTTTGTTCTGTAAAACAACTCAGTACAACTGGTATTTCATTATGTAAAACTACTTATGTCCTGAAAATTGATTATGTTTTGTTAGAAACAACTAGGTATAACTCGGTATCACTATACTTTATCTACAAGGTGCACGTAATTATTCAACCGGCTTGTTTGTATGCATAAAATATTTGAAATGATATTTGGTGTCGAATAAAATGTTATAACATCAAGAGAGTAGCATTAAAAAGGGAAAATATTAAATTCTCATCTTTTTATGAGTTGTTGTGGATACAATTACACAACATTGTCCTTGTAGTTTTAAAAGCATTTACATAGTAATAGCCAGTTTAGGAAGACCTACTAACATAAATACTGATTTGATGCAAATGACTGCATAAAACAATCAGAACTATATGTCTAAGCACTTATCTATTCTGTAAAACTAGTAAAACATATATTAAGGGCAAGTAATACTAGATAAACATAAAATCAGCAAAAGTACAACTATGACCAACTATGACCCAAACTCGTGCAACTAGTATACTCTGGACAACTATGCCCAAATTTTTAGAGGGAAATTTGAAATTCATTTGGCGCCGAATTCAAATTTATCGAAAATTTCAAAAAAAAAAATCCAAATTTTTTGCAAAGTTTTCTTTTGTCTCCTCCAAACAACCTTTTCCAATTATCCTCCCATTTAGAAAATCTCGCAACTCTCTCTCTCTCCCTCTCTCTCTCTCTCTCTCTCTCTTCTCTCTCTCTCTCCTTTTCTCTTCCTTCCTTAACGAGAATCTGAAATCGAAATGGAGGAAAGTAGCTATCACTGGACGGAAAACTTCTGCATTGAACCATACGAGGAGGAGAGGAGGCGCAGTAAGGAGATGAAGCGGATGAAGGAGCATTTCGACATGCTTGGCTTCATCGCCGACGCCCAATATGGGATTCCAACCAAATGCCCCTGTGGTGGACAAATCAAGCAAGATGTCTCCACACAGCCAAAGTTTCAGAATGATTTCGACACTTTACCGGGCAGTAGGTACTTCACCTGCAACGAATTTAAGGTAAAATTTCATTTCTAGGTTTTTTCTGGGTAATACTAGTTAAACTAGGTAAAACTATTTGAATGTTCTTCGATGGATAACTAGTAAAACTAGGTAAAACTATTTGAATGTTCATTGCTAGGATGATGGACTCCACTTTCGCCAGCCGTGGGTTTTTGGTGTCGAGCAAGAGATTTCGAAGCTAATTCGGAAGGTTGAAGAGCAGAGCGAGAAGATTGAAGAAATGCGAAAGAAGATTGAAGAAATGCAAAAGAAGATTTAAGTAGTTGTTTAAGACCTTTTATCTAAAATGTTGTATAAGACATATTATGTAAAACTTCCTTTCAATTTTCTTTAAGACTAATGCACCTGTTTGCTCAGTTAATCTTATCAGTGGCTTTGTTTCTTATCTTGTATGTTTCTTATCTTATCAACGGGTTTGTACGTAGTTGTACGTAGTTATACCAACATATTTTTACCAAGTATTACCAACATACCAAAGCCCCAACGAATATCAACATAAGTTCTACAAACCACCACAAAAGTTTAAACCAACACCAAGTTCTATGTCCAAACAAACCCAACACTTAACCGAGAAATAAGTTCAACAAACAACCAAAAGGGAGAGAAACAACCAACATCTATCCATTCCTTGCTCTCTCCTCTTCCATAGATGCTTCCACCGCAGCCAATCTTGCATCAAATCCATTCACCTTCTCCTGAATCTCTTTTATGCTCTTCAAGATCTCGGCCAATTCGGTCGGAGGTGTTTGCACCGGTGGAGCCTCTATTCGTTCCATCTCCTTATCCTTTTTGGCACGCGCAGCAACATCTTGATCAAACAGGTCTTCAAAGAAGATAGTGTAACCTTTGGCCAGACGCTTGGTCCAACTATCAACCAAGAGATCATCTTCATCACGATCGTCGTCTTCCTCTAATATTTGAGCCAATAGATTCTTTTCCTCTTTCAAACTGATTAAAACGAGGCTGTCAATGTCCTGCTGTGAAGGAATCAAATAAATGTTACCAACTTAAAAAAACCACAACATATAACCATTTACCAAGTTTAGCTGCAAGGTACAACTTACCTGAGTTGTACCAAGTTCTTCATTGATTGCCTCAATCGGAAAGCCTTTCATATCTCCTTTCTTGAACTTCGACTTGCACATCCTCGGACACATCAAGTCTGCTCCTGGGACACTCTCCCTAAATCGCTTTCCCAATTGAGGAATTGCCTCAAACGCTAGTAGCTACAAAACAATTCTGAGTTGTAAGACTTACTTTCAATTAAAGAAACATCAACATTCTCATAATCATTGTACTTACCTCCAAAGGAATACATAATCCAGGAATGGGCCACTGTGTCCCTGCCTTCACCCCCCCTTTGGCTTGAAAATGTTCCACCGTGTGCATGATCTCCTTCACCATGAAGTCGTAAGAAAATCTCCCCCAAGGATATGTCCTACAATAGTCAAGATCATCTACAGCCCTTTTAAACACTTCCAAAACGTCGGGTGCACCATCTCCAGTCTTCGTTTGTGCACAAACTATACTCGAAAGGAAGAACAACACATCCATCTTCAATCTGTCATTATCAGCTCCCATTTTTTCAAGCTTTGCTTTCACATCTTCCTGCCTCACCGTTCCCATACCAAAATGACGCGTGATGAAATCCATATTACCCCTTTCCTTATATCCAAGAGGATAGTTTCGGCAGTTCAAACCTGAGATCAACGCGTGTTCCCTGAGGCCATAATGCACATGAACTCCATTTACAACGAACCAAACTTCCTTCCTCTTCAGGATCTCGGCTGTTCGCAACACGAGCATCCACATGCCCTGAACCTTGTGGTTATGGTCCTTAGGCATGTGGAACATGTGTTTGAACTGAGGATGCGAGACAAACCATTCCCTCTCAGCATCGGTCAGGGGCGGGTTCAGGCCGTCAAGCGTTTTGAACACGTCTTTGAGATAGCACTGTGTCCCTACCTTCACAACATTCTCATAATCACATGATTCTTCTTCTTCAGACTCCTTCTCTTCTTCATCTTGATTCGTACCACCACTCGTAACGGCCACCAGAGGAAGCGAAGATGAAGCATTCACCACCGGAGTAGAAGCTTCAACCACCGTCTCCGGAACCGAAGATGAACCTTCCACCGCCGTCGGAACCACCGTCTCCGCCGCCTGTGAATCCCCTACTTCTTTTGGGCCGATCTTCATCTTCTTCGCCGCCCTCTTTTCTTCACCGGGATTCTTCTTCTTCTTCGCACAAACCTTCACTTTCGCCGGATTCTCGTCCTTCTTCGGATTCTCCGTCACTTTCGCCTCCTTTGCGCCGCTATTAGGGTTTCTACTCTTGTACCGTCGTCTTTGAGCCACCATTGTCGAGTGAAGGAGGGGAATGCGGGGAGGGGAATTTGGGGAGAATTCTTCAGTTTTCCCGAGTTTTGCGGTTTTGAGAAATAATGGGGGAAAGTGATTCAATTTAGGAATTTTGAAAACAAAAAAAAACCGAGATTCTCGGGTGTAATCAGGTCAAACCCGCGTCTCTCGGCTCAAATCGGGTCACACCAGCTAGAGAGTGTAAATATCATGATTTTGGTATGGTTTTTTTGTAACTTACTCATTTTTCTATTTAAAAATAATGTTAAATAAACTTACCGATATAATGGGGAGATTTGAGATTAAAATCTCAGCAGAGTGCTATCCGAGAAGAATCCCCCCTTCTTTATGAGCTTTAGATTTTGGAATGTCCATATAGACAATATTGGTGGTATAGTCATAAAACTTTCCGAGCTAAGTTGGTAGAAGGCAATGCTTTAAACTTAGAGGTTGTGGGTTCAAATCTCATAGATGATGTTACTTTTTTTTAATCTAAAAAACGATGACGTTTTGTTTTTTTTTTTTTTAATTTAAAAACGACGTCGTTTTGAGGAAACGTTCCAACAGGACACACGTGGTATCCGACTCATCACCGTTAATAATTTAACAGGATTGACTAACGGATTATGAGTCAAAGTTAGTTTTGGCCAAAATGAAATTAGTACAGGTATTTATATTCAAATTTCGAAGAGTATAGGTATGAAATTGGACACTTGAAATTCTCATGTACTAACCCGCATCATTTGGAATAGTTCGGGTATGAATTGGCTGTTTTCCCGATTTATCATGGTTACTGGTTTGTGATTTCGTGACTGGTGAAGACAAACAACTAAGGATGCAATTTGTGCAATTTTTTTATTTTTTTTTACGACATAATTTGTTCAATCATTGTATTTAGTATGTATAAATTCATCCGAAATATTCCATTTTTGGTGCTATTAATATCATTCGAATAATCTTAAAAATAAATCTAAATCTAAACAGTAAATAAATATTTAATTAGAATAATCTTAACAATAAATCTAAACAATAAATCTTATTAATTATGGTTAAATCCAAAAATATAGTTTAAATAATCAGATATTCTACAATTAGATATGCCATGTGCATTAAACTTTTGAACATACAATATACGGCATATAATTGTGATTATAACAAATTCGAAAAATGAATTATATTTGTTTATCATAAATTCCTTGATGTTGTTTGTAGCAACTATAAATATCATAAAATGCTATTTCTAAATATAGTTAATATCTTTATTCAAATTTTCACGATTAGATTTTTACATATATTTACTGTCCTTATTCAAATTCCTGTTAATGTGGAACCTTTACAACAAAATCTTAACCAATTTTAATTAGATTTTTACAACAATAATTGTGATAATGCTTTTTCAGAAATTTCTTAATTAAATATCGATAATCAATGGAGCAAGCTTCATATGTAGATTTATTTAAATTTCTGCGGCTTAAACTAATTATTTCGTAACTCAATTTTTTTCCTATAAATCAAGCCCTCAATTCATTCATAATGTCCACGCAATTTCACTATCTCTCGATTTACATAATTTGTCGTGTTTTTGGTTTTGGATACTATTTTAAGATGGTTGTGTTGTTGGTGTTGTCTTTGGAACAGAGGTGGAATTGACTATGAAAAGAAGGAAAAGTTTGAGTTTATGGAACAACGACAAACTATGAAAAATTAACATGGTTTATATTACAAACCATTCGAATTAATTAAAATTATCATCTTAATTGATTAGATCAATATCTGCATAATTACAATTAACAATGGTTTAAGAGAACATTTTTAGTTACTTTATTACAATTAACTTTTATATATCTGATTATGTTCTTCATTAGTATAATTTTCAGAAAGATTAACTTAAAACTAAACCAAAAATGAGTTTTCGCACGATCTGGATTGAAATTAATATCAGCAACAAATACCGGAAGCCTAAGAAAAAAACCATGAATGTGGTGTACAAGGAAGTCTTTCAAAACATATACTAGGTTTTGCATTTAATTTTTTTTTAAATAATGTGGTAAAAGTGGTATTCATACATTGATGATTTTCACCATTGATGGTTTGTTTGGTTTTAATGTTTGTTAGACCGTTTCAAGCTATGACGTTTGAATTGTGGACATGGAGCTGATTTTATAAAAATAAGAGTTGAGTTTAGATTGAGATTAGTTTGAGCTTGATTTAAAAACTTTTGTTGATGCTGTTGAATGTTGTTGTTGCAGGCTTTGTAGTAAACCTCTCACGCTTCCTCAAGATATTCCATCACGTATTAGTCTTCTTCTTCTCATGTGTCCATGCATATTATACTTATGCGTCAATGGATCTTATTACTTACTTCATTGGTGTTTTTATTGTTTTAGATGAATCAGGAACGCATACCAATGGCCATCACGTATCTCTTTCATTTGCAGCAAGCTTCAGTTCGGCATTTTTTTAGTATAATGTTTCTTTGGTGGAGATATCGGTGTAACAATCAAATGAGAAAACAGTAATGGTATATCTTTCTTTAACAAAATTGTAATGCGTTTTCATTTTTGTTCATATATTTTTGTTTTCAACTTTTTCTGGTTTTCGTGTAGTAAGGATGAACAAGAATGCGAGGAAGAAGTAAATAAGGATTAACAAACCATGAAACCATCCCTATATATAAAGATTTCTATACGGTTTCAATACTAAGGTATTCACAACTTAAAATCATATACTAAATAAACTATTCCCTTCCATTTCTTTTTTTATACCAATAAAGTCATGTCGATTTTGAAAGAAAGAGATGAGTCAGAGACAATATGATAGTCACATCTAAGGAAGGAACACGAGAAGAAGAGAGCTACGAAGAATAAACACAAAGATGATTTTTCTTTCTCCGGATGATGATGATGATGATGACGACGACTATTAACCTTGATGGAAAGGTGGGGAAAGACAATGGTGATGATGATTCCTTTATGGAAGAACCTCCACTTAAGAAGAAGAAAAATGGGTAGAAAGATGAAGGTGTTAAAAAAAGTGAAAGTATTTTAGTAAAAGTATAAAATACTAAAATGATACTATATTATCAACATATATAATTATAACATTAGTAAAAAAAAATTTATAATGTAGCCAATTTGTGATAGGTGGTTGGCCCACACAGTTGTTAAGGAACTCCAACAAAAATGTTGTAGAGAAATTGACTTTAAAATAATGGATAATGATTTAAAAAAAAAGTAGAGCTTATTTTATTGGCTTTTAAAAAATAAAACATCGTATGAACATAAAGACGAAGTAAGGCTGTGTGAAATTTTAGTAGAATGTTAAAAGTGTTGAACTTTGATTGGATAAATAGAACTTTAAAGAATTTAAAATAAGTAAAAGTCTTCAAAGTGTCACACAGAAAAACAGTAAAGATGGCTAGCTAGAAAATAACAATTTAGATATGAGATTACAAATGAAAAACTGATAAGATAGAGTTTAAGTAGAAAACCGAGTATAAGCAAGAGACATATGACAATAATTGAGATTTTGAACGGTTCTAATGTATATTCACCATACAAGTAAAAGTCTAGGTTAGTTTGAGCTTAATTTAAAAACTTTTGTTGATGGGTCACTCCTACAATTATTTTCAGCTGTAAGTTCCTGGATTTGATAGAGAGGTGATTAGTAGGGATTTTAACCTTAGGTTGTTAAAGTATTTCAAAAAAGTGTTGTGGAGAATTTGACTTTAAAATAATGGGTAGCGATTTAAAAAAAAATTATGTCTTATTTTGTTAGCACTTAAAAAATAAACCACCGCAGGAACATAAAGACGAAGTTAGACTGTGTGAATGTTTAATCTAGCCTATTATAGTTAATTCTGGTGCTTCAGATGATATGATTAGTGATGCTAGGCTGATTAGTAATGTTAAACCTCACTCTGGAAGGGTTACAATTGCTAATGGGGAGGATATTCCAATTAGAGGAATCGGAAATTTAGAGCTGTTTGAAAGGAACACAACAACTATGTATATGCATGAATTCTCTAATAACTTGGTATATGTTCAGAAAGCAACAAAGGATCTTGATTGCTTGGCTGTTTTTAGTCCTGATAAGATGTGGTTTCAGGACAATAAGTCGGAAAAAACCATTGGCGAAGGACGCGTCAAGGATGGTCTTTATGTGTTGAATAATGTTGATAGTGTTGCTGCTTCTTGCTCAGCTTTAAGTTCTGTTTTCTCCAGCTCGGTTTGGCATGCTCGTCTTGGTCACCCACACTCCAAGGCTCTACATCTTACCTTACCGAACCTGACTCAAGATCATCAAGAGTGTGAAGCTTGTATTCTAGGAAAGCATTGCAGAACTGTTTTTCCTAGAATCATCTACGGTTTATGATGATTGCTTTAGTCTTGTTCACTCAGATGTATAGACTGCTCTTTGTGCTTCTCGTGATCAATATAAGTACTTTGTTTCCTTCATTGATGAAAAATCCAAATACACGTGGGTGACTTATGCCATCAAAAAGTCACGTATTTGAGGCTTTTTCAAAGTTCCACAACTACGTTTCTACACAATTTGGAGTTAAGATTAAGATCTTGAGAAGTGATAATGGAGGGGAATACATGAGCAATCAATTTACAGAATTGTTGGGAAAGCAGGGGATTGTGCATCAAACATCTTGTGCTTATACTCCTCAGCAAAATGGAATTGCAGAACGCAAGAATAGGCATCTCATGGAGGTTGTTAGGACAATGATGTTTGACAAAAGCGTTCCAAAGCAATATTGGGGAGATGCAGTGATGACTGCATGTTATTTGATCAACAGGCTGTCAACCAAGCATCTTGGCGGGTGTCTCCATATGAGGTATTCACTACAAGAAAACAGCCATTTTGCAACGATTTTTTGTGACGATTTTATTTCGTCGTAAAATCGTCGCAAATTTGGGACGAAATATTTTGGTCCGACTAAACTCGTTGTTAAGTTCGGTCCGACTAACGACGATTTTACGACGATTTTTGGAATCGTCGTAAAATCGTCGCAGATTGGCGACGATTTAACGACGTTTCGAAAAATCGTCCTTAATTACCGACGAATTACCAAGGAAGTGTATTCGTTGAACTTTGCAACGAATTACCAACGATATATGAGTTAGGTGAACACGTTTAAGTTAACGGGTGGACGGTTAGGTAAACATATTGTAAAATTGTTGCAAAATCGATGCAAAATTCGTTGCTAATTCGATGGTAACGAAAATAAAAATCTATATATAGCGGCCAACCTCATAAGAAAATTTTCATATTCAAAAACATTTATTTCTCTCTAACCAACAAAAAATGTCAATATACGAAATTAGAAGATGGATGTATAATCGTTTTGATTCTGAGGGATCGCAAACAAAGGAGTTCAGTGATGGGGTGGAGGGATTCATGCATCAGGCGGGAACTATACAAAATACGATTACCAGTGGTAAGATGTACCGTCCTTGTCCAAAATGCAAGAATAGGAAATTTATCATTACCTCGAAGGTGTGGTCGCATATATTAAATAGAGGGTTTATGCCGCATTACTATATCTGGTATTATCATGGAGAGGGTCATGGGGGAAATGCAGGTAGTAGTGGTAGCAGCAATTATCAAGCATCGAATTTTGATAAGTCAAATGATTTTAATCAATTTGATTATCATGCAGAGCATGGTCAAGATCATGATAGGATTCATGACATGGTTACATATGCATTTCATGAAACCGTAAGTACATTTGCACCTGATCATCATAATGAGGAATTCAATCTAGATGCAAAAAGATTTTATGATATGCTAGATGCTGCAAATCAGCCACTCTACGATGGATGTAGAGAAGGGCACTCTAAATTGTCGTTGGCGGCTAGGATGATGACTATTAAAACTGATCATAACTTAGCTGAGGTTTGCATGGATGATTGGGCTGATTTGATTAAAGAGTATTTGCCAAAGGATAATTTAGCTGCTGAAACTTACTATGAGATACAAAAGCTGCTTTATAGTCTTGGGTTGCCTTCTGAGATGATAGATGTATGTGTTGACAATTGCATACTTTTTTGGAAAGATGATGATAAGTTGCTGGAATGTCGATTTTGCCATAAGCCAAGATATAAGCCGCAAGGTACTGGTCGGAGTAAGGTACCATTCCAGCGGATGTGGTACCTTCCTATAACTGATAGGTTAAAAAGAATGTATCAGTCTGAGAGCACAGCTGCATCGATGAGATGGCATGCATATCATTTGCAGACAGATGGGGAGGTTACTCATCCTTCAGATGCAAAAGCGTGGAAACACTTTAAGACGGCACACCCAGACTTTGCTAGAGAGAAACAAAATGTGTATCTTGGTCTTTGCACAGATGGATTTAGTCCATTTGGTATGTCTGGTAGGCAATATTCTTTATGGCTAGTAATCCTAACGCCTTACAACCTTTCCTCCAGCTATGTGCATACAAAGGGAATTTTTATTCCTCCAGATGATCAAGAAACGGATGTGTCTTCGTCCGAAAATGAATCAGTGTGACCGCGCTAGCTAGTCATTATTAATTGTGAATTTAATGTATTAATTAATAATGTTTTAATTTTGGTTAGTGAGTAATTATTGTGAAATTTAAGTGATGTCCTAAACCCTAAACTTGATCCCATCTCCGACTATCTCCGCTCATTTCCCGCCGTAGGTGGGGCAATTAATAAATTACGAGACCTACACGAAATTAGGGTCAAGAAAGGGTTTGATCTGTGTCACCCTTTGTTGACCCTAATTTCTTCTATGTGTCTCGTAATTTATTAATCGCCCCAACAACGGCGGGAAATGAGCGGAGACGATCAGAGATGCGATCAAGTTTGGGGTTTAGGGCATTTCATAGAAATCGTCGCAAATTTGCGACGATTCTTATGAAATCTCATCTAAACCCTAAACCCTAAACACTATGTCATATACCTAAACTTTAACATCTTAGCTTCTCATTGTATTTTGCAATGAGACGTCAAGACCCTAAACATGGGATTAAATACAATCGTCGCAAATTTGCGACGATTTCTATGAAATCTCATCTAATCCTTAAACCATAAACCCTATGCCCTATACCTAAACGTTAACATCTTAGCTTCTCATTGTATTTTGCAATGAGATGTCAAGACCCTAAACATGGGATTACATACAATCGTCGCAAAATCGTCGCAAATTTGCGACGATTTCTATGAAATCTCATCTAAACCTTAAACCCTAAACCCTATGCTCTATACCTAAACTTTAACATCTTAGCTTCTCATTGTATTTTGCAATGAGATGTCAAGACCCTAAACTTGGGATTACATAATTTGCGACGATTTCTATGAAATCTCATCTAAACCCTAAACTCTAAACCCTATGCCCTATACCTAAACTTTAACATCTTAGCTTCTTATTGTATTTTGCAATGAGATGTCAAGACCCTCAACATGGGATTACATACAATCGTCGCCAATTTGCGACAATTTTAAGACGATTCTTATGAAATCTCATCTAAACCCTAAACCCTAAATCCTATGCCCTATGCCTAAACTTTAACATCTTAGCATCTCATTGTATTTTGCAATGAGATGTCAAGTCCCTAAAAATGGGATTACATAGAATCGTCGCAAAATCGTCGCAAATTTGCGACGATTTTGCGACGATTCTGATGAAATCTCATCACCTTATATTCCCTACACCTTATTTCCTATACAATAAAAATTATTGTATTTAAGGGTGAAGATTTAAAGGTTTATGGTCTTGCTGCATATGGTTTAGGGTGTAGATAGATTTCATCATAATCATCGCTAAATCGTCGTAAATTACGACGATTTTACCAAGGACTTTATACGATCCTCGCTAAATCGTCGTAATCTACAACGATTTAGCGACGATTATGATGAAATCCATATAAACCCTAAACCCTATGTCCTAAACCCAAAACCTTATCCATCTCATTGTTTTTTGCAACTCTCATTGAAATCCATCTTGAGTTTATTGAATTAATCGGAAATAGAAACACGATCAATCACTATTCTCTCCGCAAACTCATTGTCTTCCTTCATCTTAGCAAACGTACCATGTACGCTTACTCTATTTTTTAGTCTTTCTGCAATCTCGATGAAAATATAGATGATATGAAGATTTAGGGTTGACGGTAAACATTTAGATGGATTTAGATGTGTTGCAATCGATGTAACAATCGTTGTACCTATGCCCTATACCCTAAACCCTATATTTACAAAATTACGTTGCTAAATCGTCGTAAATTTGCGACGATTTTACGAGGTATCGTCGTAAAATCGTCATAAATTAGGAATTTAATTTGCCGCGTCCGGGCAAAAGAAAATGTTTGACTGTTCCCGCGTGTGGGAAAACCAAAAGGTTTAATTTACATTTTGCGACTAATTCGCGACGATTTAGCGACGAACATGAATTCTATATAAGCGCTTGCTCATATTTCATTTTTTCATTTTTCAACTTTCAATCTCTCTCTCTAGTCTCTCTCCTCTCGCGAAATCCTTGCAAAAATAAGGTAATAATTTTTTTAAAAATTTTAATTTGTGTTTAATTAATTTAGGTTAGTATAGATAGAAATAGAACAAAATAGGTGGATAGAAACGGAATCAAATTGATAGATAGGAACATCAGAAAAATAGAAAATAGGACATTTCGAATTATAGATAGTAATTTTTCTTCATTTTTATGCAGATGGCCCATGGTCGTGCCCACTACGCTCAGTTTTTTAGAGATATTGGTGGAACCTCGAGTAGCGCACAACCGGAGTCTTCTGAGGCTACGCAGCCGGATCATCATTTCATCCCCGCGACGCAAACACATAGTGCTCCACCGCTTGGACCACCACCTCAGGTTCCGCAACCTGGAGGACGTGCGCCTGCCCCATATGCCCATATGACGGTGCAGGATTTGCTTGCGCAGCCAGGCCGGCATAAGATTAAGAGATTAGACCCGGACCATACCGACGGTGCAGAATGGTAAAATATATTTTTTTAAATTACATTTATTATTATATATTTATATTTAATTAATATTTTTTTTAATTATTAATTATTTTCAGGTTTGGTGTTGAATGCAAAGTTGGACGCACCGTTTCTGAAGTCGTCAAGGCATACTTTTCCGAGCCTCATACCAATTGCAAAACAGCTCACGGGACACGTCAAGGAGACATGGTTCAAGATGTTTGCGGTACGTGTAAACAATAATTTTTTTTTCATTATTTTATTATATTTATATATATAATTAATTTAATTTTATAAAATAGTTAATTATTTTTGTTTCTCATGCAGCAAAAATATCAATGGAATCTTGCGATTCATGGCGTGGTTGAAACATTGTTCCTCGAGAGGGTCAAGTTTCGCCTCCAAGGGGTAGTTGGTGAATGGAAAAGGACATGGAAGAAGAATGGCGATGAAACAAAGCCCCCTTCGATGGATAAAGCAGTATGGGACGGCTTGGTGCGGTATTGGCTGGATCCGAACTCGATAAGAACTGCGGAGAAGTGTTCGGCTTCCCGAAACACCGTTGGTCTGGACGGCAAACCCGTGTATGTGCCTCATACAGCCGGCCAAACGCCTTTTGCGGGTGTTTGTCTAAATATGGTAATTAACTTTATTTAAATTATTTAAATTATACCTTAATAACATTGTCTTTTTTTCTTAGGCCGCTGAAGACAGAGGTGTACTCCCTCCGATGACGAAGGTTTATGAGCGGACGCACCGGAAGAAGAATGGTGCCTTTGTTTCAGAGAAGGCCGAACAGTTCTTCAACGAGGTGACTTCTAGGGTCACCGAGCGAGAGACACAGCTCTTTCAGCAGCTATCTCCTGGCGGTTCGTTGGTCCAGTCTGGAGGGTTGACCACACCCGGCATGAGATGGGGAGACACATCCCGAAGTCGTTTTGGGTATCGATGACTTCGAAATAACTATGTAAATTTTAATATATAATTATCTTTTTTGTAAGAAAATTTTATTAAAAAATATTATTTTATTTAAAAATTTGAAATTATAATTTCGAAATTAATTAATTTATTATTATTTTATATAAAAATAAATAAATAAGTAAAATAATAATTAATTGTTTTTATTTAAACAAAAAACAATAAAAATCGCCGCAAAATCGTCGTAAACTGCGACGATTCATTAACGTCGATTTTACGACAGTTCAAGTCTTACGACGAAATTACGATGAAACTTGTACGGCGATTTTGACGTAAATTGGCTTGGGAACTTTGTCGCGAGGAGCATCATCATCTCTCCGGGTGGAGGGGACTATAGACTTGTCGTCTAGGACAGAAGAGTAATCCGGGACACGTAGAAAATTTCTCCGAGGTGCCATCCTTTTCCTTGAAGATCCTTCGGCAGCTACGCAAACGAAACAAATCTAAGGGATAAAACAAGCAACGCAGAGATTTGACTTGGGGAATTTTGAGCTAACCAGTGTCAACACGGTGCGATTTCGAGGCAAGAGGTGCTCGGTGATTTTCCGGACAGCGAGCTCGCCCCAATTCTCTAAAACGGTTGACACTTGCCTTCCAATGATTGGAAAGGCGACGATACATAGGATTCTGAACTTCAAAAAAGGGGATATACGTCAGAAATAACTAAAGCACGAGACCTCGGTACAAGCAAGGTGAACAACTTCTACCAATATTCGAGTTCCATGATCTCCTATAACTTATGCACGGGTTGGACACGGTGGAAGAGGTGATCGGGATGAAAAAATACTTCGTCTCCCAACCCTGAATCTTGCTCGGCTTTGGTCTGGTAATTATGTCGTAGCCCGGTTTCAGATTCGCCGAAAAGAACCAAGGTTTTGTCTCGGTAATATTAACGGAGGTTAACTCTGCAAGCATTTGAACAAAATCCGGAATGCTAAGCTCGACTCCCATAGAAAAGAGGCCCGTTATGTTAACCACGGTTGCCGGGTTGAGCTGGCAGATAGCAACCTTCCGCCTATTGCAGAACTCGAACAAGAGGTCGGGTAAGGGGAACCTAGGCCCGCAAGCCCTAAAGTAATCTTCATATACGCAAATGTAACCATCCGGGGCATCCCATGGCCTCTGATTCCTTCCACGCTTGATAAACAACGTTTCGAGCGGATATCCGCAGGTCATCAGTAGATCATCAATTGACTGTCGTGAAGAGCAAGTCGACTCGATGGCTATAGGACGAATGACCAAGATTATCAGTGGAGTTTGGGGCCGACCCTCTACGTTGCCAGTTAGAGGATCAACCTCGGCATTGTTGACTTCAACATTATCATTTGGCACGACGCCATCCGCCTCCCGAGCATCCTTTCCTTCTTGCTCTTGTAAGGCCAGCTGAGTAGCAAATGCCTTGTCACGACGAATCTGGTCGTTTTCAGCAGCAACCAGCTTTCTCTCGAGTTCGGCAACCACTTCACAATCAAATTGGATTTGAGCCTCAGTTTGGCGACGACGAGCTCGAGTTCGGGGGTTGCTTGGACCAGCTTCATCATTACCAATATGCCTGATCGGAATACGACTTTCCTCACCAAAAACCGAGACTCGTCGACCTCGGCCAAAACAATGCCGACCTCTGCATTACGGCCATTCGGCACAGACCCACTAACGTTGGCCGCCAAATTCATCTCCTCATTGAACCGACGTTGAGCGTTAGTCTTGTCGCTGTCTCGATCAACGAGCCCAGGAACTCGGATCGCAGGCTGGGCATCAGCCCGAGCTCAAGCGAAACGCGAGTTGCGACAAACTAATTGTTGATCCTCCATCACTAAGATGAAAGTATCTGAAGACTCCTAACTAATCGAGTTAAACAGCAAATCCCAAACAGGAGGCGGGTTTTCAGATCTCCTTTCGTAGTTATTGACGGAATCGTTCGAAAATTCATTTCCAGATCGATGCATTCAACGAAAAACTGCGAGGAACAGCCAAAGAAACTACGAAGAAGAATATGAAGACTGTCGAAAAACTCAAGGATCATCGGGAAAATCAGAGAAATCACGCCGCATATATCGTCAGAATTCGGTAATAAAAAAAAAACCTAGAGAGAAAAAGCAAAACTAGAAAGAGGAAGGAAGATGTTACCTTTTTATAAGCAAAGAAGTACGAGAATCAGAGGGGTCGAAACGAATATATAGAGAGAGAAACAATCATGACGACTCCTCGATTCCCGCAACAGCTAAAGAAACCAAAGCGACATGTCTTCTCAAAGAAGATTCACCAAGCTCAAGATTCGCCGAGCTCGGGGTTCATTAAATTCAAGATACAAAATCAGACGACCAAGTCAAAGATACCGATTTCAATTCCAGCCGAGGTAAAGAATTCTTCATGAACTTTGCCGAACTCAAAGACTCTTTCGCCGAACTAGGGGGGGGGACTTATTGTTGGAGATGAGTTTAGCACTCCCCGGTTTAGCCAGGTTTCAACCGAGACCGGCCCAATTGACCCCAGTTTACGATGGTTCGAACCCGGAAGAAGCCCATGATCACAATTGCCGGCCTACAAGTTCATTTAAGACCCAACTCGCCTTGAATGATAACCGACCTCTGAGATTTGCTGAATATTTCCCGATCTCGGAGGGAAGAAAGGAAATCTTCCTTTTCCTGATGGAACTAGGGAAAGGAAGATTCCTTGATCATCGCCGACTCAAGACCTTATAAATAAGGAGCTAGATCCACATTCAGAGCACATCCACAATCATCTTCGAGACCTAAGAGATTGAGTGCTGAGACATTAACTTTTATCTCTTTAGATCTTAAGTCTTCCTTTTACGATCAAGCAATCATGTAGCTTCGCCGAGTTTAATCAATAAAACGAAATTCCGATTTACCCCTTGTGTGATTTTCAGAATCAACAGTTTGCCTGTGTGAAATTTTATACTTTTCTGCGTTTTGAGTTTCTAAATTTTTGTTATCTTCGCTTCTCTTTTATCACGTGGGTTTATGATTACAAGTTTTTTTAGAATTGCCTTGACACAAGCGAAAAGTAAAAAGAGACACTACAAGAAAACATTGCAAATCCCGACGGGAATTCTGACGGCCAAAAATCCGTCGGGAATTCCTGACTGATTACTGATGAACTACCGAGAAAATAAAATCCGTCGGGAATCAGTCGGAAATTCCCGACAGATTTTTGGTCGTCGGAAATCAGTTGGGAATTCCGACGATTTTCCGACGATATAGAGACCGATTTATGATCATCGGAAATCGATCAGGAATTCCGACGATATAGATCCGTTAATCGGTATGTTGCACTAGCCGTTTGAAAATTTAAAACCCCTCGGAAATTGGTCGGAAATCGGTCGGGAATCCGCTGAAAATCCATTATAAATATTAATCCACTCTCATTCACAACTTACTCAAAACCCAAGAAATTTACAAAATGTATTCTTCAAACCCAAGCCCTTATGATTATTTTCGATCGTGGATGGACAAACCTCAACATGATCCAGCGATGGGTCAACTGACGAATGAGTATGCATAAGGTGTTGAGGAATTAATGACATTTGCGACAAACAATAGCATGACGTCGGAACATGGTAAAATGTATTGTCACTCTACTAAATATCGGAATCATAGATTAGTCACTATTAGGGAAGTATGGAATCACCTCTATAGGAATGAGTTTGTGCCGGGTTACAAGATTTGGTATACGTACGGAGAAACTGATGCAATGGTGCAATATTATTGTAGTAGCAGTAATTACTCCGGTAGGATAGAGCATAGAGGAACCAACACCGGAAGTAGAAGCAAACGTAGGTTATGTTCAGATGGTGAATGATGCGTTTCGTGAAAACGTAACATCGTATAGTCAAGATTAGCGATGGGAATAAAAACCGAACCAAGCTAACCGAACCGAACTGAACCGAAGTTTTGTAAATTCGGTTATGGTTCGGTTATCTTTTGGTTATTTTCGGCAACATTTATAATTAATTTCGGTTATCGGTTCGGTTCGGTTCGGTTCGGTTAACCGAAATTTATATAAATTTAAAAAAAAAAAAAAACCATAAACCTATTCTTCGATTCTCAGCCAGCCGCCACCTTCTTCCTTCTTCCTTCTTCCTTCTTCCTTCTTCGATTCTTCTATTCTTCTCCTTCTTTGATTATTCTTCTTCTTCTTTGATTAATCTTCTTCTTCTTCGGTTCTTCTTCTTTTTTTTTTCTTTTTTTTTTCAAACGATTCTTCTTCTTTTTCTTTGTTTTTCTTCTTCGATTCTTCAAAGACCTGGCCCAATTTTTTGTGTCCAAATCACGTGGGCCTAATCCAAATCTCTTGGGCCTAATCTAACTATTTCAAAGACCTGGCCTAGTTGTTTTTTTGTCCAAATAACCGAACCAAACCGTTTTAACCGAACTAACCGAATTTACTCGAATTTTAACCCAAAACCCGTAAATTTCGGTTAATTTTGGTAACTAAATCAATAACCGAACTACCCGATAACCGAACCGATATTTTATTTGGTTATTTTCGACAAGATTTTTGAAAACCGAACTAACCGTAAAAACCGAAAAACCGAAAAATCGAAAAAACCAACCAAATTACCCGATGTAACCGAATTCTGATAGTGAACTTTTTACGGTTCGCACAATTAACCTATTGTGCACAATACCACAATCTAATGGTATGTCATTGTAGCACTTAGGGATCGAATCCACAAGGAGGCACGAGAACAACACACATAGAGTACGAGACACTTCTTAATCTAAACTAATCAAATAAAGGTTTTATAATGATCATAATCAATTTAAAGACAAGATAATAAATAACCAAGCATATAACAAAGGTAATTAAAAGACTAACAAGTTTTGAACTAAAATGTAACGAAAACGATTTAAACAAGAATAAGCAAACGAACTTCGGGTAATGGTAATCGACTTGGACATTCTCTAGCTAAACCATGATACTCAAACAATGATAATCCTTAGGCTTTAGATCACTAATTTAGACTAATCCACTTCCATGACAATAATCACTTCGTTAATCACTTAATTGAGAACAAACTTCCATTTGCAATTAAATGATCAACAAACATTAATCTCAAGTCTAAATAGCCATTAAACACCCTAGACATCCATTTCCATAGGTTAGGAATGTAAAACACTTGCTAAGTTTAAATGAGGAATTTCATCGAACACCTTCCGGGCGTGAAATTCCCTAAGTTCTAAATCAACTTTTTCAAGGCTAATCTAGCATTAATCACACCTAACAAGTAAGGATTCTTCATAAACTAAGTCTTAAGCCTCATGATTTAGCAAGAAAACATATAATCTACCATACTCAAAGTTCTATTGAAACTACTCACAAACCATGATAATCTCAACAAATCCTATGTAGGAGGTGTTTAGATTCATGGTTAGATGACTAGAAATAGATAGATAGATGAAAAAAAACAAGAACTTTCATAAAAACACCAAGAATCTCTTAAACTCTCTCTTAAATCATGTTTACATAAGCTAAAAATGAGATATCTCCCCAAATAATAAGGTTTTTGGCCTAAATAACAAAGTGGGTCGGAGTTTACAGCGGCCTGTAGTTGCCCGATGCAGCTGACCGATGTGGGTTTCCGGTTTTGCTTCGTTTGCGCACCAGACGGACATGCGCTTGCTAAAGTTGTCGTATCTCTTGAACCGCTGGTCGGAATGAGTTGAAACCACTTCCATTGGAAAGATAGCTCAATTTACTATAACTTTCATGAATAGCCCCGAAGCTAAATCTAAATGGAAAGTCTTCTTCTGACACGATCTTTCAGTCCCCTCGGACGGACTCTACATTTTTGCTCCGGAGGAAACCACAGCGGCCACCTCTTTCCCGCTGCAAGCCCGCTGTGAATCTCTGTGTTTTCGACGGGTGAATCTGCAGCGGCCGGCCTTCCCCCGCTGCACTACCCCGCTGCACTACCCCGCTGCAAGCTTCAGGTAGTTCATTCGCGCGCCAGACGGACATGTACTCACTAAATTTGCCGTATCTTTTGAACGGCTGCTTTGAATGACGTGAAAACACCTCCAAACGAAAGGTAGATCCATTATCTACGTCTTTTATGAAGGTCTCTGAAGCTAAATCCAAATGGAAACCCTTCAGCCGAGTCGATCTTTAAAGCACTTTGGATGGCCTCTACATTTTCCTTGATCTTTGGGCATATCTCTTGCTCCAAACTGGTTCCTTTTGCCTCATCATCTTCCTCCAAGCTCCACAATGCTTCCATAAGCTCCAAATAGTACCTAAAAGACTCCATAACACACAAACACATGCAAGAACTAACCTAAGACTCACTAACTCTAAAATGAATGCAAACTAGACCAAAAACCATGAAATGAATGCAAAAAGTCACAAAACGCTAACTTAAATGACTTCTAAAAATGGGCTAAATTATGCAACTATCAAATTCCCAGCCCTATTCAAGATGGTAATAGAATATAGGAACCTAATTTAGAAGCCCATAAGTTTTTTGATATGCTAAATGCAGCTAAGCATCCACTATACGAATGATGTAGAGAGGGAATATCGCCTTTATCAACTACAAGCAGGTAGATGACTATAAAGACGGATTTCAACTTGGCGGAGGATTGTGTGGATGCGATAGCTGATTTTGTGAAAGATATTTTACATGAAGATAATATCTCACTGGCTTCATACTACGAGGTTCAGAAACATGTTATTGGTCTTGGATTGCCATATCAGATGATAGATGTGTGCATCGACAATTGTATGAGTTACTGGAGAAATGACGAACACCGTGTGAAGTGTCGTTTTTGTCACAAACCTCGGTATCAGGAAACATGCGGCAGAGTACATGTTACACATAAACATATGTAGTATTTTCCGGTAACGGAAATGTTGAAGAGGTTATATCAATCCGAGCGCACAGCAGGACCTATGAGATGGCATGAGAACATAACTCAGATTGAGAGATTGCGCATCCCTCAGATGCAGAAGCGTGGAAACATTTTCAAGAGGTCTATCCTAGTTTTGTGTATGAGCCAAGGAACATATACCTCGGGTTATCTACATATGGATTCAACCATTTTGGAAAACATGAGAGGCAATATTCATTGTGGCCAGTAATCGTCACACCTTACAATTTGTCGCCTAGTTTGTGCAAGAAACGAGAGTTTTTGTTCCTCACAATCCTCGTCCCCGGACCGGAGCATCCTAAGAGATCCCTTGATATTTTCTTGCAGTCATTAATTTATGAGTTGAAGATGTTATGGAAAGATGGTGTGCAAGCGTTCAATGTTTCTTCCCAACAGAATTTCACGATGCGTGCGGTACTTATGTGGACCATAAGTGATTTTCCAGCCTATGGTATGGTATATGGATGGTCGACTCATGGAAGGTTGGCGTGCCCGTATTGTCAAACATAACACAGATGCGTTCCAATTAAAGCACGGCCGAAAGACTTCTTGATTCGATTGTCGTCGACGATTTCTACCGCATGATCATCCATATCGTCGGAGCATGACATTATTTAGGAAGAACAAAAAGTATTTGATGGTCCACCTCCTGAGCTAGATGGGAATTACATCATGACTCAGTTGAGAGATTTTGGTGCTGAGAAGACGGTTTCATGTGGTGGTAATGGTCATTATCCCATTGACGGTTGTGGCGAGTACCACAATTGGCACAAGAAGAGTATTTTTTGGGATTTGCCATATTGGAAGAACCATCTGCTGTGCCATAATCTAGATGTCATGCACATTAAAAAAAAAATTTTCGACAACATCATGAATACTGTTCTAAATGTGTAAGGGAAGACGAAAGATAATTTGAATGCCAGATTGGACTTGCCAGATATTTGTTCACGGAAGGACCTCCATGTAATGGCGAACGGAAAATCACTGCCTCCAACTTTTCATTTGGATGAGCCTTCAAAGGAAGAGTTTTTCGTCTGGATTACGCATAGTGTCAAATTCCCATACGGATACGCATCTAACTTTCATAATTGCGTTAATATTGGAGAAATGAAGTTTTATGGGATGAAGAGTCATGATTGTCACGTTGTTATGCAACGCCTCCTTCCATTTGCCTCTGCCGGTCTTCTACCTAGAAACGTCCACAGAGCTATGCAAGTACATTTACAAAATTCAATATAGTATGATATATATTATCTTAATTTTACTATTTTTTTTTTTATCATTTATGCAGGGATCAGTGCTTTCTTCCGGGATCTATGCACGAGATCACTTATCTGAAACCTGGAGGAAAAGATGCTGGTTCTCCTTTGCAACCCCGAGAAAATATTTCCACCAGCCTTTTTCGATGTTATGGAACATCTTCATATTCATCTCCCTAGAGAAGCATCACTTGGTGGGCCATTTCAATATCGATGGATGTATCCTTTTGAGCGGTATGTTCCACCTAAAGAAGAAGGTGAAAAATCTTGCAAGAGTCGAGGGTTCTATTGTCGCACAGAGCATTAATGAAGAAGCATCCAACTTTGCCAGCTACTACTTTCTATCTTCGGTCCAAACTAAAAGTAGACGACCTGCACGGCATGATGATGGAGGAGAAAAACCTAGTTATCCGGTCTATGTCCCAAACGGTCTAGCTGAAGACGGTCTGGCTTACTTCAACATGAGCAGAAGGTTTGGGCATAAGTCTGATCAAGCCACTTTACTAGCTGTTCTCCGTGTCTGTGAAGCCATTGAAGTATCAAAATTGGAGCAAGGAATTCACGGGCTAATTATGTTTTGTGGGTTCATTGCAAATAAGTGTATAACGATGGCGTTACTAGACTTCTATGCAAAACTGGGGAGGTTGGAGGATTCGTCTTCGGTTTTTTCTGGAGATTACTTCTCCAGATAGCATGGCGTGGACAGCAATGCTTGCTGCTTATGCCACTCATGGGTATGGAAGAGACGCAATCAAGCATTTCGAGCTCATGGTTCACTATGGTATTAGTCATGATCATGTAACCTTCACTCACTTGTTGAATGCTTGTATAGTCACTCGGGTCTTGTCGAAGAAGGGAAGAATTATTTCGAAACGATGTCGAAAAGATACAAAATTAAGCCGAGATTAGATCACTACTCATGTATGGTTGATCTTATGGGTCGATCCGGGCTTCTTCAGGATGCTTATGGATTGATCAAAGAGATGCCAATGGAGCCGAGTTCTGGTGTTTGGGGAGCTGTGCTTGGTGCTTGTACGATTTACGGAGATACCTAACTCGGAATAAAATAAGCCGTATAGAGATTGTTTGAATTAGAACCTTGTGATGGTAGAAACTACATAATGCTATCAAACATATATTCAGCTTCTGGTCTATGGAAAGATGATCAAGAATAAGGAATCTGATGAAACATAAATTTATTGTAAGAGCTTCAGGGTGTAGCTACATTGAACCTGGTAATGAGATTCATAAGTTCGTTGTGGGGGATTGGTCTCATCCTGAATCAGAAGAAGCTGAAAGAGATTAGAAAAAGATGACGAGTAAATTGGGATTTAAGCCAAGAACAGAGTTTGTATTACATGATGTTGATGAAGATGTGAAAGAGGAAATGATTAATCAACATAGTGAGAAGATTGCAATGGCGTATGGGCTTTTGGTGATTAGTCCAATGGAGCCAATAATCATAAGGAAGAATATTAGAATTTGAGGAGATTGCCATGAGACAGCAAAAGCAATATCTTTGATTGAAAAAAGGAGACTCATTATTAGAGATTCTAAGAGGTTTCATCATTTCTTAGAAGGATCATGCTCTTGCACAGATTATTGATAATTTCTCAAATTTTCATCTTCTGAATGTTCAATGTTGCTCTTTTAAGCGTATATGAAGAATTACACACACATAAACTCCTCCATAAATTTTCTAAAAAAATGCAACCTGTAAGGAGCTTACACAAAATCTTGGCTTTGACACAAAATAAAAATAAAATCTTGGCTTCTATAGTGAACTCATAATTCTTTTCATAAATATACATAAATTTTCACCTTTTTATTTGAGTGTTTCTTCTCTAATCAAAATTCAACTGTTTTTTCTGACCTACAACTACTAAAAAAAATAATAATAATAATAATTAAAGTGTATACCAGATATGAGATAAACCATGCTCGTCGGGAATTTTTTTCGGCGACCGTGCTGGCGGTCGGTCCCGGCAGACGGACACTTTCCCTCGGACGATCATGCACCACCAATCTCTCGATAACTCACGCCCCTCATCCCATCCTTTCCTCAGGGAGTCGCCTCCTATACATAGGCTTTCATATTGTTTGGATCCATATTTTCTAACCGATTCGAAAAATCCGAGCAAAGACACCTTATAATGATTACTATTCAGGAATGCGGTTCGGTTTTTTGGATCGGGGTTTTCAAAATTTTACCGAAACTAATCGAAGAAAATATGGTTCGGTTCATTTCTCGGATAGTTCGGTTTTGGTATTTTGGTTAAAATTCAGATAAATTTGGAAAATTAGGTAAATTCAATTAGTTAGTTCGATTCGGAATTTTATATATCTTTTTGAAAAATTTGGATTGATTGGATATATGTCGGTTAAGAGAAATAAAAGAAAAAGAACTGAAGAACCGATCCAAAAACCGAATGGATTTTATAATGTGACCGATTGGTTTACACCCAATAACTGCACCAAACCGAAAACCGAAAACTTTGGTTCACACACAATAGTAAAATTAGTATACTAGAATAATAAATAAATTTAGTCTAATATGAGAGATTTGAACTTGCGACCTTGAAGGCAAGCTCCCACGTACCCTTGTTGAGAAATTTCGGCCTTTTTCCAAAATTTGCCCGCCATTCTCTCTGTCGCTTCGGCGAGGGTTTCTTCCACAAAACCAGTGACCCTAAAATCTGATTCCGAGAAACGGTATCTACTATTCCTAGCGAAATCGTGAAAGAGTGGGGATTTGAAAAGCTACATCGAATCTAATATATTCTGACTGAGAATCAAGTGTTCTCCGAAATGGGTTCCGAAGTTCCGATCGAAATCGTCGAAGAAGACGGAGTAAGTTGAAAAATTCACCACTGAATCTCTTTCTGGGTTTATCGAGATTTCGTTGTATGAAGGGTTTGTTTTGATTGTTTCGATTTTGTTTTTGCTTGAAGTTCGATTGGGAAGCAGCAGTCAGAGAAATCGACTTGGCTTGCCTGAAAATATCCTCAAACGCATCTTCTTCTTCTGCTTCTTCGACCCATTTCGCTCCTTCCGCTCATCAACAAATTACGAAGGACAATGGCACTAAGCCTCCTCCTGCTAAACGACAATCTACTCTCGATAGTTTCATCGGAAGGACCGACCACAAACCCCCACCGGAGAATCGAGTTGTTTCCGAACAGAATTTCGATGAATTCGAGTGTGGTAATGATGACAAGAGTCCCTGCGTTGGCATTGATCCTGTGACAGCTAAAACTTGGATTTATCCAGGTTTGAGGAATTTTGATTTCCGCCTTTTTTTGTTGCTAGAGATTGACATAACTTATGGTTGGTTTTTGTACTTTTGTTTCAGTGAATGTTCCTCTTAGAGATTATCAGTTTGCTATAACGAAGACTGCTTTGTTTTCAAACACATTGGTGGCTTTACCAACGGGACTTGGTAAAACGCTTATAGCAGCAGTTGTAATGTATAATTACTTCAGATGGTTTCCAGAAGGTTAAAACTTCTGCTCCCACTTCTTTCTCCATGAAATAGCTTGTGGAAATCTCTCAATTTTAAGCTGTTCTTATTGTTTGCTAGGTAAAATTGTCTTTGCGGCACCTTCTCGTCCTCTTGTGATGCAGCAGATTGAGGCGTGTCATAATATCGTGGGGATACCACAAGTATGTGATTCTCGTTGAACTCTCCACGAACGACCTGTTGCGTTTACCTCCTCCAGATATTGAGAATCTGTTTATTTCTTTTGATCAGTAACTTGGCTATTTTGTTATTGAGAAATGTGGGTTGAATTGACTGCAGGAATGGACGATTGACTTGACGGGTCAGACATGCCCTTCGAAAAGAGCCTTCTTGTGGAAAAGCAAGCGGGTTTTCTTTGTCACTCCGCAAGTGCTAGAGAAAGATATACAGTCAGGTGATGCTCGGGTTATTTCTATCAAAACTCTGAGCTGAAACCCTCTTAATGTATTAATACTTATCACAAAAACCATCCCTTTCAGGAACATGTCTTACTAATTACTTGGTTTGCTTGGTGATCGACGAGGCCCATCGAGCTTTAGGGAATTATTCTTATTGTGTTGTAGTTCGTGAGGTTTGTTGTTTTTTACATGTTCAGACTTTTTAGTAACTTGCCTATGCTTATATCTTGGAGCATCTCTATGTGTTTCATACATGGTGAAGGTACCAACTAATGCCTTTTGAATTTTAGTTGATGGCGGTACCAGTACAGTTGAGAATACTGGCTCTTACTGCAACTCCTGGATGTAAGTTCTTATATACAATAACTCCTGCATGTAAGTTATTATATTTCCTCACTCATTAACCTTGGATGTTATTTTTAGCAAAGACACAGGCCATCCAGGGTATCATTGATCATTTGCAGATATCAACACTTGAATATCGAAACGAGAGTGACCATGATGTTTGCCCTTATGTCCACGACAGAAAAGTAGAACTAATCGAGGTTCAAGCTGGTTTCTTCATTTTCCAAATTTGTTGCATTCCAAATTCATCTCTAATAATTGTAGCATCTTTATGGCAGAGCAGGTTCCCTTGGGTCAAGATGCAGATGAGGTATCTAAACGCCTGTTAGATGTTATACGTCCATATGCGGCCAGGCTTAAAAAATTCGGGGTTAATCTAAGCAGGGATTATCAAACTGTATGTGCCTCGATCCTTATATCTGTTTTTCACCACTAGCATCAATGCTCACAATTTCTTATCCACGCAAATGTCAACTCATGTTTCACAGTTAAGTCCGCACGAATTACTTATGGCAAGGGATAAGTTTCGTGAAGCACCTCTGCCAGGCATTCCTCATATAAGTCATGGAGATGTAGAATCTTGCTTTTCAGCTCTTATCACTCTTTATCACATTCGTAAGCTCCTTTCTAGTCATGGAATAAGGCCAGCACATGAGATGCTAGAAGAGAAATTGCAGCAAGGGTATGCTCTTGCTTTCAGCTGTTGAACTGATTTTATAGGATGCCTGATAGCATTTCACTGGGTTTAGGAATTATAGCTTCCGATATCAAGGGCATTGTCAAATAAGGTTCTCTAAGACTATCACCCTTTGCAGGCCATTTGCTAGGTTGATGAGTAAGAATGAAGATATTAGGATGACGAAGCTTCTGATGCAGCAAAGGTTGTCGAACGGAGCACCAAGCCCAAAATTGTCGAAGATGTTAGAAATACTAGTTGATCATTACAGTATGTTTTCTTTTTAAATTTTGATGTGGGGTTGATGTTAGTTCTCGGCTGCTAATCTACAATTGACATTGATATGGTCTTATTCTATGGCTGCAGAAATGAAAGATCCAAGGACATCACGGGTCATTATTTTCTCAAATTTCAGAGGAAGCGTAAGGTCTGTATAATTGTTGTTTGGAACTAATTGTTGTTTGTGTTCCATTTTTTACTCGCCCAACACGTTTTTTCTTTTGCATTCACCTGACCTCATTCATCTTCAGAGACATAATGGACGCATTAAGTAATGTTGGAGATGTGGTCAAAGCAACTGAGTTTATTGGTCAAAGTTCAGGTTTGTTACTCTGACGTTTACATCTGGAATTTTCAGGTACACAGAAGTACCATTTATAATTGTTACAATGTATGTTCCTTGCAGGTAAGACACTGAAAGGGCAGTCGCAAAAGGTTCAGCAGGCTGTTTTGGAGGTATGACTGTTTCCCTTTATCTAATTGTATGAAAATTTTAACTTGGTTTTCTTTTATTAAACCATCTATTGCATTATTTACTTATTTTTCCTACAGAAATTTAGATCTGGTGGGTTCAATGTTATTGTTGCAACATCTATTGGCGAAGAAGGCTTGGATATCATGGAAGTCGACCTAGTTATATGTTTTGATGCTAACGTATCCCCTCTGAGGATGATTCAACGCATGGGAAGAACCGGAAGGAAAAATAATGGTCGAGTTGATATCCTTTAGCTCGCTTTATATATGCAGTTCTCATTGGTCCTTCCTTTACATATCATTACAGTGCCACTTTTTTCATTAGAATTCAATTATGTCATTCCTTGACTAGTCTTTACTAGTTCTTGCTTGTGAGGGCTCAGAAAAGAACAGCTACATGCGGAAGCAAGCAAATGGCCGGGCCATTAATAAACACATGCGGAATGGGGGAATGAATAGTTTTAATTTTCATCTGAGTCCAAGGATGGTAAGATCGGTTCAAACTCTTTCTTGATTAAAATTTGTTTTCCTTACTTTGTTGATTGAGTTTTCAACTCCTATTAACTTCATATACCCCTGTCATGTGTTATTATAGATTCCCCATGTTTATAAACCAGAAGTTCAGCATGTTAAGTTTTCAATTGAGCAATTCATTCCACGTGGAAAGAAACTACAAGATGAGCCTGCCACTGAGACTCCAGCTTTCAAGAAAAAGCTTACAACTGCAGAGACAGATATGCTCGCCAAGTATTACAAACCCAATGAGGAAAAGTGGAGAGTGTCCTTGATTGCGTTCCCTCACTTCCAGACATTGCCATCTAAAGTGCACAAAGTAATGCATTCACGTCAAACAAGCATATTAATTGACGCTATGCAGCATTTGCAAGAGACAACTTTTTCAGAGCAAAGTAAAAGTTTCTTCACTGAGGTGTGGATCATAATCCTGATATATAATTTGGTCTTTCCTTGCTATCTGTTAGTTCATTTTCACTTACGTGGGATCACTTGCTCTAATAGTTTGGAGCTCCTTTGGGTGAAAGAGAGGAGCTTGACACAGGTCTGAGGGTTGGTGATGATCCGAAAGGTAAAAATAGTCTCATTCATCTTGCCGAAGTAACAGTTCTAACAGTCACATGGATATAATTTACTCTTAAAACCAGCTAGTAGGAGGTCTATAGCTTATAAGCAATTAGCTAGTAGGAGTTCTATAGGCTTATAAACTATTAATCCATATATACGATAACAATGACCAAAAGAGCCTACTTTGGGATGTGCTCTCTGCTTTGGATATAGTATGAACATATTCTATATAGAATTATGTCACTTCTCAGAGACCCAAATGAAATTGTCACTAAGTTATAGGATTTAGATGTTTATAGACATCAATCAAATAACTTATGGTCTGGCCAGTGTGGGACTAATAACAGCACTCTTAACGCATGACTCTGCAGTACTAAATTATAAAAAGTCTTAAACTTATTTCTTGATATCTATTTCATATATGTTTACATAAGCTATATCTTGTCGTATTATGAACTTGTTATTTCTTATCCACTTAAGCATGCGTCAAAGAATAATCGAAGTGCTAATTTTCAATGTATCTTTTGCATTTCATACTTCTGAAAACCAGGCCTTTCCATGTAGTGTTGAAATACCATTCATTATATTGTATCATTGTGCAGATCTATCCTCTTTCGGTGATTTGGAAGTCAACACATCACAGAGAAAGGAAAAACAAATTATTGAGTCTCCCACAAGCACCTTAGAGACTACAGAGAAAGATTTCGAAGAATCTTCACCCACACACCATTATCTTTTCGGTTCAGAATGTGCATCTGTTGATACTCTGGGAAAGGTTTTCGTAATGCCGGTTCCTCTTTCATTCTCTTCTAATGTGCCAGGGTCAGACTATATGCCTGAAACAGAAAAACAACATTCTTGCCCGAAAAGATCCCCCATTGACTTTGCTCCGATAGATACTTCCACAAAACATCGGGAAGATAATATTTCATGCAAGTTAAACCAAGGATTCCTGCTAGACGATGCCAACGAGATACTAGAGACTCAAAGCCTTGTGAAAAGACACTCCACTGGTGTAGGTAAAGGAGATGTAGCTAACTTTGTTGGAGAGATTATGTTATCATCGGATGAAGATGACTGTGAGGACTTGGAGCTTAGTCCAAGGCTCACTAACTTCATCATGAGTGGTGTTGTTCCAGATTCACCTATCTATGACCAAGGTTAGTGTTATCTCTTGAACATTTAGTATGGGTTAGAGCTAAAAATATAACTAGATAAGAATAAATGAAAAGCATATCTACTTGAGTGTATTTGCATCCGCTATTGACCACAACACATGAAATGCATCAGATCATTAGTGTTCGGGCCTTTGGGGTTGCGGTTGCAATTGGCTGTAACCACACAAACTTGGTATTAGATAAGTTCTATATATACATTTTATTCATATGAATAAGAGAAATATGAAGGACTTTTGTTATTGAGCTATAGTACATATTTTGTTATTTCAGGCGAGAACATGACTTGAGAAACAATGAAAACATCCGGAATTCGAACCTGTATTTAAAAAATTTAGAAACATATTTACTTTGACACATCTATAATGCTTTTCTAATCCTATTTTCTTAGTGCTGATTATACGTGTGAATCCACCATTTGTGCAAACAAAGACTTAAACTTATTATGTTCTGATAACATCTTTAACGCTGCAGGAGTTGCAAAAGAAGCGAACAGAGAAGAAGACCTTGATCTTCCTAAGCTTTCCATGAGATTCAGTAATGAATTGGCAGAAGAGCCTTCTAGCCCTGAGGCAAAGGTTCAACATAAATGCAGCGATGATCACATTACTTCGACGAACAATGAATTCAGAACTCCTCAGAAGGAGGAAGGTTTGGCCAACGGAACAGAAAGCTTGGCTGTTTCACCCATTCCTGGGCAGTGGAGAACTCCCTTGGCGAATCTCACAAACACAAACAGCAGCGCTAGCAAAGATTGGCGGGTGAGTTCTGGAGAAAAGTCAGAAACTCTTCAACAGCCTCGCAAGTTGAAGAGACTACGTAGACTTGGAGATTGCTCGAGTGCTGTAAAGGAGAATAATCCTGGTATTGCAAAGGCAGACCATATCAGATCTCGCTCTTGCAGTGATAAGCACATTAGAGGTAACTGGTTCTGTGTTTCCTTGTCCTACAACATATTGCTTAACATCACCAGAATCTCTCCAGGAAAATTGATACCAATTGGTTTGGTTGATTTGGCATCCATAAGTACTTATTATAATCATCTGAGTCTATTCCAGGCGTAACTAGAGTAGAATGTTGCCGTTGTCAAAGTGATGTGGAAAAGTGTTGAGTTGGATTTTACACTTATTTTGTTGCTTTTGCATTAGTGACAGAAAAAGTAGAATTTCAATTTTAAAATGACAATTTTTCCTAAATTGTAAAAGTCTTGATGTGCTGAACAAGTTAAAATACTTGTCACATTGACCTGTTTGAGTGATTGTTGCTTGGTTGCTCTGTGTTTGAAGGTAAGAGGAAGATGAGTGTGGATAATGATGCCCGAATCTTCATTGATGCGGAAGCTGAGTAAGTTCTTATCTAATCTAAAAATCAACATCTGATGGTCTTTCTTACTTTCACAAAACAAGGAGAGACAACATAACAATTGTAGTTTTCCTAGATACAGAGTTGTTGTTTAGTTGTTCAAACCTCTCCATTTTAAACAGAGTCTCTTCAGAAGCAGAAATGTCTGCTGATGAGAACGAAGATGTGACCGGCGATTCATTCGAAGATAGTTTCATAGATGACGGGACAATGCCTACAGCAAGTACTCAAGCTGAGTCTGGTAAAGTTGACATGATGGCTATTTACAGGTATATAGAATCAAATTATCTTTCTTCTATTGTGAGTAAAAATGGTCAGTCAATGTGCTTACTAAAAATCACAAGGTATCCTTTCACAGACGTTCTCTACTCAGCCAATCACCATTACCAGCAAGATTTCGTGATTTAGCCGCATCAAGTCCCTATTCTTCTGGTCCCTTGAAGACAATAAATGAGAGCAGAAGCGACTCGGATAAATCACTGTCTTCTCTCAGAACACCACAGACAACAAACTCTGAGTCAAACAAGGATGCAATGGTCACAGGAGACTTTTTGGTAGTACAAATCTCAGCAGAGAGTCGGAAAAGGAAATTCGGCTTATGCAACTCGGGGAATGTCCCCATGATTAATTTAGAAAACAAGTTCGCAGCTGATGCACAAGTCATGGAGAAGGAAAGCCATGAAGTCGTGAGAAGCAATGCAGGTGCATTACAGTACAATAATGATGATGACGACGATGATGCATTCTACGCGACACTAGACTTTGATGCCATGGAAGCACAGGCCACACTGTTATTGTCGAAACAGAGGTCAGAGTCGAAAAAGAAAGAAGATGCACCGGTTAAACCTCATCCGGGCAATCAGAGTAGTGATGGTTTGGAGGAAGATGCGCCATCTTTTGATCTTGGTTTGTGGTGACACTTCTGCTACTAAGTTATGTGTATAGATTGACATTTGGTTGTATGTTAGGTGTATTAAGTTTATAATATCGTCTTAAGTTAATAACATCAGTGATTAAGCCAAAGCACATAGTAAATAAAAGATGATCCCTCTAATCGTTAAATTTTATAATGACACCTATATCGACCAACACATTCTTACCTTTCAATATAGACGACAAATATAAGAAACAATCAATGATTTGGATGAGAAAATGTTTGAATGCATGAAGACCCTCGCCTTTACTCTTCGAATGTTACATAATCCATCAGAATCTGTTCTGCATCTAGTGCAGGGAAAATTTGGTGTTATCTTCAGAGAGAAGAAATGTGTTTAGATTAGTCAGTAGTGAACAATCTGGCTCTCCTATTTGGAGGAACTGACAAAACTTCGACGATTGATTGAGCCTCAACTTTCAGCTCAAGGCCCAAGAACTGGCAATGATATTGAAAGGGAAGATAAGAAAGAATTGAAACTCTAAGATCATCAGCTCTTGAGTCTTTGGCTTTTCTGCACTTCATTGTATCATATGGATTAAAGAAACTGATCAATCAAGAATAGACTGTTCTTCTTGCGTCGTCTATTTCTCATTACAAACAGGCTCCAACATTCTTTCACTCGCTTGGTCTCAATTTTGTGATCCCAGGTTAGTTTTGTAACCACAAGACCTACAAAAACACATTTTCTAAACTGTTTTAAATCCATAAAAAAAACTTGTGTGCAGCAAAGTTTTATTAATGTTTATAGGGATTTTGCAGATTTTGTTGTAAAGAGATAATCTCAATCCCAGGTTAACACTTGCTGTTCTGATCTTGCCTTTGATGGTGAGATATCAATATATGTTTTCGGTTCCTTTAGACTGTAGACACCGATAATGGAAAATTAATAGCCATACTTGAACTTGTGACAGATTAGAGGCTCGAAAACGATATTCCAGGAGACCTTATTGTGGATCAGCAAGGATTCTTGCCCTAAAAACGATATACACTTTTTTTATAACTGGAATAGATCTTGGGCCGAAATTCATACTCCCTCTAGTTTCACTGAGTGTCGTTTTAGAGTTAATTTTTTGTTTCAAAAGACTGTCGTTTTACATTTTTAATGCAACTTTTGAAACTAATTCTCAAAATTGTCCTTTACCCAAAGCTAATAATCTTTGTATTTAAATCATTTTGAATTAATTATGTGTATATTAAATATGCGTATATTAGTATAATCTTAAAGTTTCTTAATATGTGTAAAATGTGTCAAAATGACATTTTTTGTGAAACAGATTGAGTATTAATTTACTAAAAAAAGCCGGATACTATTGTCATTTAAAATGTCTAAATGATTTTGTTTTTAGGCTTGTTCCGGTGTGGAAAGAGCTCCATATTAAAATGGATCAATTACTTTCGTCCCGATCTTTAAGCGTATTTCCCACACTCATTCTTTCCTGATTTTCATGCAGCGTATATTTGAATATCTTTTTTTTTTGGTTTAAATTGAATATCTGCATATGATCTTCTTTGGCAAGTTTTTGACATGTCAACTTCCACGCTTTTGTCAAATCCTCTGCTTCTTGATACTCCTTCTGATGCATCTGATTGTTCGGCTGATGGCCGAACAACCTCTAATCTGGTTTCAAAGGTTGATATTCGGGTTCCTAAACCTGATAGGTTTTAAAGTTATATGTATTGAGGTTTTAAAGATATACAAAGAACCATTTTTATATCTTTTTTCTCCCTCTGCTTCTTGTTCCTGATTTTTAATAGGTTTTCTTTGGTTATCAAAATCACAACTTATTTTGACTTTTGAGATTTATAATAATTATTAAAGAACCGGTTTTGTCCGTTGGCTATACAAACAAGCTTCGTGTGATCGCAAATTACAAAGACAAGCGGCACGTGCCTCCCACGAGCTAGTAACAAGATCCGTCCCGACCCAATGAGTCGGTCCAGACCCGAGTGTAAGGTCCAGGTTCAGCTCCTCTTCCTCACGATCATAACTGTAACAACAATCGACACTTAGCCTGAGATCCTCGTCTGTGGTCGTACCGCTCGTAGAACCACCATTTTCAGTGGAAGCTTCCGTCTTCGGAATGTAACACGTGGACTTCACGTCTCCGTTTTGAGGATGAGATGGTGACATTTCGTTGATCGAACGGTGAGTTTGTGGGTCGATCCCACGGCTAAGAAGCTTCCGTTTTATATGAGTGTTCCAGTAGTTTTTGATCTCGTTGTCTGTTCTTCCAGGTAATTTTCCAGCAATTAAGGACCATCTATGTAGAATAAGATACATAAAGTTAAGGAAAAAAAGGTTTCTTGGAAAAGTTTTAAGCGATTTTCCTGGGAAAGACAGAGAAAAATTTACTTGTTTCCGAGTAAGCTGTGAAGTTTGATAATGATGTCGTCTTCACCATCTGTGAAGTTTCCACGTTTGAGATCGGGACGAAGGTAATTAATCCATCTTAATCTGCAACTCTTTCCACACCGCAACAACCCTACGAACAAAATCCTTTAAATGAGTTAGACGTTTTAAATGGCAAGAATGTCCGGCTTTTTCTTTTACATTTTTTTTTTGTTTGAACAATAACATATTTCAAAAACTAATACGAGTTTCGTCCCAAAATATATCTTAATCTGCAGCTCTTTCCACACCGCAACAACCCTAAAAACAAAATCCAACGTTTAAAATGGCAAGATTAATATCCGGCTTTTGTTTTTTTCACATATTTCGAACATTAATATGAGTTTCGGTCCAAGATGTATTCCGGTTATAAGAAAAGAAAAATAATTTGAAACGGACCGGCGGATTTTGGGAGGGAACGCCAAGAGCCTTCACCGTGATTGCGGATGAAATCGATAAGACGTTGATCCTCTTCTTTGGTCCATGCTCCTTTGTTTGTGTGGGCTTTCTCGCAGCAAGGTGATCTTCCCATGATGATGGTTACATGTGCAAGAGATAAGAGTGTGTCTACGAGAGAGTAGGATCTGAAGAAGGTTATAAAAGGAGATGACTATGACCAAGTTGGTACATGTGGGTGAAGGAGATTTGGTAGATAGCCTTCTTTCTTCTTTTCTTCTTTCTCAATCTTAGATTTTGTCTTTTTTAGTTTAAAAAAAAAATATTTCAAGAGAGGGGTTTGGTGGAGAAATAGTAAATGTGATTTAAACTTTAGATTTTTTTTTTCGTTACATGGATGAATGATTTATTAACAAATTGTTTTGGGATGATTCTTTGGGTTAAAAAAAATATATATTCTAGAAGGAAAGTGAGTGGTGGAGAAACACATAAACAGACAAACAGTGGATCATACCTGCTATTTTGGCACTATCTTCCAAGGTTTATTTTCTTCTTTCTGTTGTCTAAATAATTGCAGTCATATACCTTCGCTTACTCTTACTTTATTTATTATTAAAGAGCTAATAGAAATAGTTCAAGGGTTTAAATGCTTATATCTTTTACAAAAAAAAAAGAAAATAATAATAATAAGGAGGTAAAACTTTAAAATTCTTGCTAGAACCAAAAATATTTTGGGTATGTGAAGTTATTGCTAGAGCCAATATTAAATTCTTGTTAGAACCATAGTTGAGATTGGGTAGAAACCCATAAAGCAGGTGGTTCGGAGCTAGTAAGATAAAAAAAAAATTCAGGGGCCAATTTTTCAAGGGATGAATTAGTGGAGATGGTTTACAGTGTTTTGTGTTTTTGTTTTTTCTTTCGACACTTTCACTTTCTTTTTCTTTATGTTTTTAATTAAAACGTTAAAACATTTTTTATATAAATGATTAAAGGGCCGCAAAAAATTATCTGCTTCTAGTCTGGGAAATCCCAGTACCGGCTCTGGTTAGAACCAAAAATATTTTAGACTCTATGCATCCGATTAGAAACGGTTGCCAACCTTTCTTAAGCTGTCCAAACTTGAAATCTCTCATCTTGGTGATGATCTGTTAAATCCATCGAGTATTTTTCTTTTTTTTCATCTCTATGAAGATTATGCTTATATTTTTGTTTCTGTCATTTTAATTCTCTTTTTTTTCCTCAGAAGTGGGTTTGTGATTATGAAATAATGCGTTCTCGGGAGATGAAACAAATCACTTTTTCATCTACGTCATAGTGTTTGCTATTGTCTCTCGAGTCTATTGATTTTAAAGTCCGAATCTTGGGCATTGCTGCCGAAATAGAGCTAGTAAAGTACCTTATTGAGAATTCGGCCATTCTCAAGAAACTCACTTTAAGTTTTTCAAAACATTCAATGTGATAAAAGTCTACTCTATAAAAACTACTCAAAATCTCAAGAGGTTTTACCAAATGTAAAATCGACGTCCTTTGATTGGCAAAAAGTAGAGGTTTTGTGAATTTTTGTAGTAAAAACAAAGTTGATTTTTTTTTTGGTTAAAAAAAAAGACTATCTAATCATTTTAAAAATCTATTGACAAAAATCATTACTGAAGTCTGAAGATGAGATCTAGTTCAAAAACAAAAAAGTCTGAAGATGAGATTATGTTCAACTCGATTCTATGTTACTTTTTTTAATGGTAAGTGATAATAAACCCAAATCCCATACCAATAATTAAAACAAAAAAATAGATCAACGCATCCCATTATTTTATGGACTAATTGGCAGACTATAACGCAGCCCAATAGGCCCAAAATGACTAGAAACTGAAACGCCGCATCATCTTCATCTTCACTCTCACGAGTCTGCAATTTCAAACCTTACGGATTCGTCTCTCGCTCGCATTTAGGTGGACGAAATGTACACTTAATGAAAGGAAAAGTAGCCAGAGTACACTCCATGAACCCGTTTTTGCCCTTATTTAATTTAATTATTTTATTAAATTAAAATTTAAAAATTGAGTTTAATTAAAAAAAAAAAATCAGATTAAAAAAAAAACGATCCCGCTTCTTCTTATTTCTCCTCAGATTTTTTTTTCGTTCAATCCATTCCGACCAGGACGATTGAAGCTCAAGAAGGTAATTGTTGTGTTATATATTGTTGTAACTTATCCACCTCCAAATCGTTCCTCCTGCAATTTAGGGATTTGAATTGATAAAATTGTAGGTCATTTATATTTGTTCTTTTTGGATATTCGTTGGGTTAGTAAGCATGTTTTTGTTGGTCAGTTAAGGGCATACATGGTTTGTATTGGTTGAATTTTTGTAAAATCCAAATTAGAACTGGGATTTGCAGAGCTAGAACAATTGGGATAACTGGTACAAGTGGGATAACTGAAATAACTCGGATAACTGGTACAACTGGGATAACTAATATTTTTTTTTCTCTCTTTTTCATGTTACAATGGATAGTAACAATTCCACAAGCATACATTTTGAGTATAGGGGATGTTATTCAAAAAAAGGAAATCAAGTACGTTGGATTTCAAGAGAAGAAAGTGCTTACATTTTTTTTTTTCTCTCTGTTTTGATGACACAATGTGAACTC
Source organism: Eutrema heterophyllum (assembly GCA_002933915.1). Classification (NCBI taxonomy): domain Eukaryota; kingdom Viridiplantae; phylum Streptophyta; class Magnoliopsida; order Brassicales; family Brassicaceae; genus Eutrema; species Eutrema heterophyllum. The sequence continues at coordinate 653,052 of PKMM01021740.1, forward strand.
ACGTGTTAAAACCATACAAAATTGACAAATTCAATGGACAATGAGTAATAGACGTACGTTTTGATTATGAGATATATTATGTAACGAACGAAGATGACGTACAATGGAATCCAAGAGAAGCTCACAACTAAAGTTTAGTGATGAAGGCACTAGTATGTAACTTATTCGTCGATGATGCTGTCACTAGTATGTAACTTGTTTGTGTAATTCATTTGTGTAACTTGTTTGTGGAACTCATTTGTGTAACTCATTATGTGGTATCAGATGGTAACTGTTATCTATGTACAACTAGTATAACTATTACAACTATGTGTTAAGTGTTATCTGGGTACAACTAGTATAACTAGTACGACTCTGTGTTAATTTCTATCTCGACACAACTAGTATAACTAGTACGATTATATACAAAAAAATTATTAGAAAAAACTACCTTATACTTTCATGAAAAACATTATGATTCAAAATTATATTAATGATACAAAAGGTATCACAATTATATTTATGATATAAAATTATATTAATGATACAAAACAAAATTATAAAATCTTTTTGTTTTCACATGAAACACCTTATACTTTCATGAACACTTTGTTAATGTCAACAAACACTTTGTTAATGTCAACACATTACATTGTGAAAGATACGAAAATAATGTTTTAACATATATTTTTGCATGAGAATGTGAAGAATGTACCTTAATTACTCATTATCATGTGTACAACCAAAAATATTTACTGTAAAGCAAGGTATAACTAATTACAACTCAAAATTCCTAAAAGTACAACTTGATGTATTTGAGTACAACTGATAACTAAGAACAACTTTGACTTTAAAAAAAAAAAAGGGACAACTTCGACAAATTTTGACGGCACAATGTGAATCACGTGTCCGCTTTTTAATTTTTTTTTATTTAAAATTTATTAATTATTTTTGTAATTTTAATTTATACAGTTATTCCAGTTGTACCAGTTGTACCAATTTTAATTTAGTTGTACGTAGTTGTTCAAAGTTGTACCTAAATCCACTTTTACTTGAAGTACCTAAAATCTAAAACAAACGGCATTCAACAAAAACATGTTTTTTCGAAGCAAACTTGACATTCCAGTAGTACAAAAACCATAAATTCAACAAAAACATACAAAAAACTAGAAATTCAACAAATACATACTAAAACATTTTAAGTCTTTTGTTTCTTCTTGTGTTTCTTCCCATTCCCCTCTGTATAAGGGGACTTTCTGAACTTTTGATGGTACTCCTTTCCGCTTCCTCTTTGTACTAATAGTAGATGGAATTGCATTCTTTTTCGAAGCACACTTGTACCTCTTGAAGGGTCGAATTGCTTCCTCATGCTACCATCAAAACAAAATTTGTTACAGTTGTACCAAGTCATACCAGTCGTACCAGTTCTACCTAGTTGTACCAAGTCATAACAGTTGTACCTAGTCGTCCTAGTTCTATCTAGTTGATTTCACGATTTTGACCTACATTTCGATTTGATTTCACAATTTTTTGTTCGATTTCGAGCTGTATTGATAAGTATTTAGGGTTCTTGTTAGGACTTGTGTGTGTGTATGATGCATAAAGAAAGGTAATAGTTGAGGGAATCGTTGAAAAAATTTCTAAATCGGTTTCGAATACTTACTGCCGCTACTACCAGTGTGTATGATGCATAAAAAAAGGTAATTGATATGATCCTTCCCGGGAATCGGCACTTGAAGGCGGTAGGAGGATAATCCTTGAATTTGCGGAATTGTGAAACCGAATGTTAAGGTATTTTAAACCTTAATCTCCAAATTTACTTAAGACAATCTCAACAAAACGAGGCGGTGGAACCGCTGCTGTAGGAATTCGTGGAGCAAGATGATAAGGTATATGAAACCTTATTCCCAAGACTCACTTAATACAAAAACACACAACTTTGGTGATAGAAGGTTCACACAAAAGGATATGAAAATCCCTTTGATATAACCGAAATTAATCACTTGAATAAACACATCAAGAGATCAAAAACAAAGAAGTTCACAAAGAACTTAAGAAGCTCAAAAAGAACTTGAAGAGGAGTAAAAACTCACGATTGTTTTTCTTAAAAAGTTTGATTGATTGATTTTTCTCACAATGGTTTACATTCACACATATAGACAAAAACATAAAATTAACTAAGGTAGAAAACTAACTAAAGTTGAAAAACACACATCATGATTTAAGGAGAAAAACTAACAAAAGAAAGTCAAGTTGCATAAGTCACAATCAAAACTTCTCTTGGCGTCATGAACAGTGTAAGGCGTGAATAGTGCACATTTTTGGGACTGTTCATAATAGTTCCTTGCTTCTAGAATGGCGGCTGGATTTGATCATGGAATTTTTGGACTTCTCTTGGGCTGGGCATTGCACAAAAACAAGGGGAAAAATAGTGCTGGGTGTTGGATTTGGATCCTTGATTTTATGGGTTTGTTTTGGGCTGTTTTTGCTCAAAAAAACAAGGGATGAACAGATTTGGGCATCTCTTGGATTTTGGCTTTGTTGGAATGGTTTATGGGCTTGGAGCTCTTCTAAAACACACTTAGGACAGTGCTGGAATCCAAGAGAATGAGCATGGCCTTTGATGTGCACTTGGGCCAGTGCTGGAATCTTGTTTTTGGGTTTGGAATTCTCAAAAACAAGAGAATAGGTGTTTTTGGGCTCCTTTGATCTCCTTGGTTGATTTTGTTGTTGTTGGGCCAAAACTTGATCATGGCCTGTGTGCTTAAGGTCCTTATCCAGCCCATCATTTGCCTTAGCATAATTATTGTGAACTCGTTTTTAGAAGCAAAATTCCTTTTAGATACGTCCCCACTGTTGAGCCGTTATAGAGCGATTGGTAAGTCAGATTGGGACGATCTTTAGCGTTTTGGAAAGTAGACTCAAAGATCTTCAAATCCATATGTGGCTCGTTTCCTGAAGTGACGTGAGCTGGTAGCGGCGTTTGTTTGAATATCGCCTTCGGATGTGAGCTCTTCATGCAATTGTTTTCTTCATTTGGACCACAAATTTTGATAATCTTTTGGTCTTGCTCAGGTTCAAGCTCCTCCTTGGCTTTAAGAACAGCTACAAGCTCAACCTCCTTGTTGATGCTGGCCATGATTGTTGATTGTATAAATCACGCAAGGATAAAAAAAGTTGAAAGATCGATCGGTATCTTGTTTTTATTAAATCGAACTCGTCGGAAGTTACAAAAAAGTTCTTAAGTCGATAGCGAAGTCGAAATCGGATTTCGAGCTCTCACTTTCTCTCTCTAAAATCCATTTTTCTTCCTTTCTCAATGTAATCGGGAATCCTTATTTATAAGCCTCTTTGGCGGCTTCGACAAGTTCCCCGAATCCGGGAAAAGCTCTGCGAATCCCGAATTAGAAAACTAATTAATCTTGCTTTTCCGTGTTTTCCGTAAAGTTCCGCGAATCCTGGAAGTGGATTCTGATTATGACAGGTTGATACCTATGAGCTCGGCACATCGCAGGTCGGTAATAGTATGATGTCTTTTTCTTCTACTGATCTCAAACCGTCGTCGATCGGGATCAACCAGGCCGATCTCGGTTCGAGATAAGGATTTGAGTTCGGCCTTCACCGAGCTTGATGGTTGGTCGTCTTGGTCTTTTTTTACCGATCTTGAACTATCGTTGATCGGGGCGTGATTTGCCGATCTAGATTCAAGTTCGGCATTTATTCGGATTCTTACCGAACTTATCGGTCAATAGTCTCTCGTGGACTATTCCTTCAAGTTTGGAGATCGGCGACCATTTCGTTGTCTTTCCTTCTGGGTTCGAATCGTCGTCAACCGGGATCAATAGGGCCGGTCTCGGTTCAAACTTGGCTAAACCGGGGAGTGCTAAACTCACCACCAACAATTAGTCCCCCCCCGTTCGGCGAATGAGTTTTGAGTTCGGCGAAGTTACTGAAGAAATTTTAGTCTGGTTGGAATTGAGATCGGTTCTTTTCTTGATACGAATTTCAGCGGTTTCTTCATCGAATATCTTCTGAGTTCGGCAAAACTCGAAGAGGCGCGTCGGTCCGGTTTCCATAACCGTTGCGGAAATCAAGGGATCGCGACGATTCGGCCCCTTTAATCGTTGCGGAAATCGAGGGATCGCGACAATTTGGCTCCTTTAACCGTCGCGGAAATCGAGGAGTCACCATATTGCTTTTCTCTCTATAAATACCTTGACCCCTTCCGATCCTTCACTTCATTATCTCGCTTTATAAAAGGTACGCCACTTTCTCTCTCTAGCGCTCTCCCTTCTCTCTAGTTTTTTTTTTTTGTTTAAACTTTTCCGATCTTCCTCCGCCGTGATTCCTCCGATCTGCTTCGAAGATCTTCAAACTTTCCGATCCATCTTCAAGCTGTTCTTCCTCAAGTTGTTTCAGTTTTATTTCACTGGATCGACATGAGTTCCGGTTCTTCTTCGTCCTTTGTTAATGACCGAACTCCTTCTCCGCAAAATCCGAACATCGATCTTATGTTGTTCGTCTCTTCGTCCGATCCGGCTGATTCATCTGATGATGGTCTGAGTGGCGTTCGACAAGAATTGGTCAGACGGATCTCGCGCCATGCTTCTGCCGTTCCTAGTTGTTCCCGAGCTGCTATTCAAGTTCCGCGTCTTATGGATAGAGATAGTAGCGAAACGGATGCTCGAGTTCGGGTCGTAGATGAGCATGTTGTCGAAGGTGATCAAGTTCGGCCTGAATTGACAGCCGACCTCGGCAGTAGACAACTTATCGAGGTGAGCGAGCAAGTTCGGCTTGATGGGAGGTTGGCTATCGAGCTGGCCGAGGCTGAAGAAGAAAAAGTCTCTCCGGCAGAGAATGTCGTTCCGTTGGCGGTTCGCAAAGTCATAAAGCCGCCCACCGTCGGACCGACCCGATCAACCAGGGTTACTGTTCGACAAACTTTGGAACGATGTGGAGCTCCTGACGATATTGTCTTTCGTATCCCGGATGAGGATCAGAGACCTTGGGATGCTCCTGAGGGTTACGTCTGCGTTTATGAAGATTATTTCAGAAGTTGCGGACTCAAATTTCCTCTGTCCGAGCTGCTTTACTTGTACTGCGCACGCCGGGGCGTGGCGATATCCCAACTTCAACCTGCCACGATCATCAACATCGCCGGGCTTCTAGTCCTTGGGGAGGATTGCGACATCCCGGTTGATGTCCGGGTATTTGAGAGGCTCTTCCGCGTGAATATTGCCAAACAGAAGCCTTGGTACTTATCGGCTAACACGAAACCGGAATATGACCTCGTGACGGGAAACAAACCGAGCAAGGTCAACAGTTGGAATATTCGCTACTTTTTTCTCCAGATTGACGACCTTTCAGTAGAACGGCCCGATGGCAATTACCGGACTCGATGGAGGATCCCCGTCGGTAGATATTGGTCTTTGCTTCGCCCCTTTTTTTGTTTTATCTTATCTAACCGTTTTCAATTTTGTCTTTTCAGTCCGTCATACTCCGAGCATTCTCACAACGATCGAAGGTTTTACGTCTGAGCACGAGAAAAAGTTGAGTGTAGCTGGGAAAGTTCGTTGGCCGGAAGCATATCAGGAGAAGCTCGATCTGAAGGCTAAACGAATCCTTAGAAGTACGTCTTCGGCAATTATTTTCGTTTCGTTTGACATCGGTATATTTCTAACTCCGAATTGCTTCTGCTACAGCCAATCCACTCGGTAGGAAAAGGACGAGGAAGATGAAGATCGATAACATTCCTGACATCGATTACAATCTCGAGGACGACAAGGACCTTGTCGAGGTTTCTCCCAACCAACAGGTCGTTGCTGAGGAGCAGGCTGCCGAAGAGGAGACGGTGGAGAGAGAAAAGCCGTTTGGTGAAGGGGAGCAGGTTCCTCTCGAAGGGGAAGTGAATCCCGAAACCGATCTGGAGGCCGAAAGGCGGTAGAAGAAGAAGATGAAGAGTTTGTCAAAAAGGTTGGCGAGGCAGGCTGCGATAGGACCGAGCTCCCCCCAGGCAGGCGATAATTTAATGGCGGTGCGTACCGAGATTGATGGAGAAAATCTCTCAGACCGGTCTGCCTTCTCGAAAAGACAACGAACTGTCGGACCATCGGCCCATTCTGTCAAGTTCGATTACGACAAGGACGAGCCCGTTATTAATGATGCGGGAGCGTGCGCCGATCTGTATCGTCAACTGACTTTCGGCATCCAAGAGCTGCCTCCAACCAAAGACCTTTTCCAGTCTGATGCTTATAAGAAGCTAGCTCGTACTACTGCCGACGTAAGCGAACTCTTTTTTTTTTTTTTTTTTTTTTTTGATATGAGTTACGGCAAATGACGACCTTCTTGTATTCCCTTTGCAGATGGTGGCTCAGACGAACGAGCTTGTTGGTACTTACGACCGCGAGCTCGGTATCGCGCGTGAGGCTATCGAGGTTGGAGATGTTGCCAAGAAACTGCAGAAGGAGCTGCTTGCTGAGCAGGCGAGATCGGAAGCCGGCGACGTGGCTTTTGCCGAACTTAAAATGGAGCTGGTCGTCGCAAGAAAGGCGTATGCCGAGGTTAAGGCAGACAGGGACGCGGTCGTCCAAGAGCTGAAGGATGAGGTGATTCGTCTGAAGGGGACCCGTACAAGGGAGATCGAGAAGAGAAAAGAGGTGACGGAGAAGTGTCAAGCTCGCCTTCAAAAGGTGAAGGAGCATCTTGCTGCGATTGATCGGCGAAAGACACCGTTCCTCGGCATCAATCAGCTCCATGGAGTTCTCAGCTTTTGTGACGTTCTTGAAAAGAAATACGGTATCGCTGTTCCGCCGGCCCGTATTGAAAAGCTGAAGAAGCTTAAGGCTGAGAAGTCGGCGGAGTATGAATCCATTGCCTGTAACGAGCTGACCGCGGAGGATCTCACATTGTCGCCGTTCATCGATCCCATTCATCCGGAGATCTCCCAACCGATTGGGGTAGAAGTCCCTCCGGGTCTGGATACGTTTGGTTCAAATCGACCCGCGATATCGGGCGACCGAGCAAGAGAAATGAGAGATGAAGATGTCTGATTTTTTTTTATTTGCTTCTGCTGGTTTGGTGAACTCTTTTATGCCCGAGTGGCTTTCGTGTAAACTCTTTTCCCTTTTTGTTTGTTAAACTCTTTTTGCCCACGAGGGCTTGAATGAATTCGGTATTTCTTCTTCTGTTTTGTTTCAGTTTAGATTTCGATCTCGGCTTTATCTTGTTCGTATGTGAATATCGAGTTCGGCTTTTTGTGAGGTCGTAAAATGATACGATCCTCTCGAGTTCATCGTATACCAAAACGGGGCCGTAAATAGATACGGTCTTAGCCGGGGTATAAAGGATGAACTCGATTCTACGACCAATTCGAGATCGGCGATCATTCGTAGATCGGCTTACTAGTTTGCGACTGTTGAGAAATCGGCTTAGTTTTGCGAGAGGAAACGTTCGGCTTTACCTTGGAGCTTAGCATAAGAGTGCATTGGTAGCTCGTCTTAAGATACTCCAGGTCTTCACAGATCGAATCGGAGTGTGCGAGATTGACTCGGCTTATTTAGCTCGGATGATCTGAGAGCGGATATAGTGCGGAACTGGTCCCGGCTTAACATGGAAAGTGTGTTATCCATAGCACCATGAGGATGCATGCGAGACAAAGCTCGACTTATTCATTTATACCGATCGCCTGGCCAGGGCGGCGGTGTGGAGAACCGCGATGGTTTAAGTACGAACTTTTCAAGTTCGGTTTTTCGAAGATAAGAACTTTTCATGTTCGGTTTTTTTTTTTTTTTTTTTTTTTTTTGAAAGATCGAATGTTTCGAGTTCGGTTTCGCGAAGATGCGAACTTTTCGAGTTCGGCTTTTTGTTGAAGGTGCGAACTTTTCGAGTTCGGCTTTGTGAAGATGCGGAATAAAAATTTTATTAGTCACAGCTGCACCTGTGGTGGGGTGCCTACGTACCCTCGTGAGAGGGATCAAGCCAATCGTAGTTCATCTTACAACTTTTTTTTTTTTTTTTTTTTTTTTGCGATGCCGAACTTAGTAATAATAGCGCTTGAGATTTATTGAGTTCCATGATCTCGGGATCGGGGTTCCGTCCATCTTCATAAGTTCGTAGACGCCCGGTTTGACGACCCGCATTATCTGATATGGGCCTTCCCAATGGGTGCCGAGCTTGCCAGTGTTTTTCTCTTCGGTCCCTTGGAAAACTTTTCGTAGAACAAGGTCACCATCTTCAAAATGTCGACCGCGTACTTTCTTGTTGTAATAGCGTGCCGCTAAGTTTTGGTAGATCTGTATTCGGAGTAACGCTTGTCCTCGCAGTTCCTCCAGGCGGTCGAGATTATCGAGCATCATTTTATCATTGAGGCCGGGATTTTGTGTTAGCATTGTTCTGCGTATGGTCGGGATGTAGATCTAGGCCGGACATAAAGCCTCCGACCTGTATGCTAAGAAAAATGGAGACTGTCCGGTAGACCGCTGAGGTGTAGTTCGATGAGACCAGAGGACTCCATCTAGCTCGTCGGACCATCGTCCCTTCTTCGCATCCAACCTCTTCTTGAGTCCGTCGATCACGGTTTTATTAGTCGCTTCTGCCTAACCGTTGCCTTGTGGGTATCTCGGTGTGGAGAAACTTAGTCGGATTTTCCACTTTGCACAGAAATCACCGAACGACGTTGAAATGAACTGTGGTCCATTGTCGGTGATGATCTCATATGGCACTCCGTGTCGGCATATGATGTATTTCCAGACAAAATTCTGAACATTGAGAGCTTGTATCTCAATGTACGATTCGGCCTCAACCCATTTGGTGAAGTAATCGGTCATAACGAGGATGAACTGCTTTTGTGTCGTTGAACGCCGTAGTGGACCGATGATGTCCATCGCCCATCGCATAAAAGGGTAAGGTGCAGTTGACGTTGCTAATAGTTCGGTAGGTAGATTGATCATCGGACCGTGTCGTTGGCACTTGTCGCATTTTGCGACGAACTTCTCACAGTCTTTTAACATGGTCGGCCAATAGTAACTGGCCTTTTTTATTTTCAGAGCAAGGGATTGCCCACCGGAATGATTTCCTCATGTTCCTTCGTGCACCTTTCTCATGACTTTGTCAATGTTGTTACTCGGTACGCATACCAGCAGGACTCCCGCGGCGCTCCATCGGAATAATTCCCCATCGAGGACGACGTACGAGGCTGCTCTCATCTTAAGTCGCCGAGCTGCCCATCTGTCCGTTGGGACCTGTCTGTCGCAGATGTACATTTTGAGTTCGGTGGTCCAATCCTCGGGTTCCTCGTCTTCTTCGGCCTCAATATCAATCGGGACGTGAAGTCCCTCAGATTCTACATCGCTGTCATCGTCAGACTGATCCCGTAGATCGGGATTTTGCGCAAAGTCTAGCTCGGGAGTAGTTTCCAGGCCGGTCTGCCGGGATGGTGCTTTTCTAGCCTTTCTCGTTTGGAGTTTTGCAACCGGTTGTTCGTCGTAATTACGGCCGCGCGTTGTTACTAGACATGCTTCTGGTTTCTCGATACTCGGTTTTGGAATACTTTCGACCGGGATTATTCGCTTCAGATGAGGGTCCGAGCTGGATGCAAGGGCGGCGAGTGCGTCTGCAGATGCGTTCTCCCCTCAAGGAATTTTGGTAAGGTCGAAGGACTTGAAATCGGAGGCGAGCTCCTTTACGAGTTGAAGGTATGAATCCATTCGCTCGTTCTTCGCGTCGTACTCTCCGCTGAATTGGCTTGCGACGAGCTGAGAGTCGCAATATGCATGTACCCGAGTCGCTCCGATGGCCTTAGCCAATCGTAGTCCGGCGATTAGTGCTTCGTACTCGGCTTCGTTGTTTGATGCATTGAATTCCAGCCGGAACGATTGCTCCAAGATTTCTCCAGTTGGCGACTGTAGACGGATGCCTACTCTCGACCCGCGATGGGAGGATGACCCGTCGACGTGCAGGATCCATTGCTCGGTGATCGAGATGTCGGTATTGATAAATTCTTGAGGCAGTTCGATGAGGAAATCGGCGAGTACTTGTGATTTGATAGTCGTCCGACCTTTGTAATCGATATCGTACTCGCTTAGCTCGATTGCCCATTTGGCGAGTCTGCCTGACTGACTCGGACTGTGTAGAATAGCTCGCAGGGGTTGGTCGGTGAGGACGGTGATTGAATGTGATTGGAAGTATGGTCGAAGCTTTCGGGCTGCGGTAACCACGGCAAGGGCGAGTTTTTCAAGTGTGGGGTATCGTGCCTCGGCCTCGCCTAACGACTTGCTAACGTAGAAAATAGGCTTCTGCTCGCCTCGGTCTTCTCGAACCATCAGGAGAACTCATCCTGACCATTCATCTTATGGAGATCATCTCGACCGTCCACACACCTGAGCGAATTCCCTAATCCACCAGCCGCCCAAAGAACATGCCATTCATCACCTAAGATCAGGCTTTCCATCAAATCGCCTACGATCATGCTCTTTGTTTCATATCACTTGATTTCTGTTTCTTTCTTATTATTTTACCGTTGTATTTGAATTATAAAGAGCCTTTATAAGCTATGTTCGATTGCCCTTTGTATGCACGCATCTTGATAATAAAAACCAGAGTATTCTTTCGTTTCAAAATCCTTGTGTTTTGATTCGTTTGCGAGTTCTTAGTGTTTGTGAGATTCAACCACTAGATTTCATGTTTTGAGAATTAGTTTTTTGTGAGGATTAGCCCTTAGAACTGGTTTATGTTTTGATACAAACGATTCAACCATAGATCGTGTGTATTGCCATCTCAACCTTTTTCCATCAAATTCATCTCAGCTTTAGACTTTAATCACTCAGTGTTTATGAGATTGTGCGATTCAATCTTATATCATATTAGTAGGAACAACATATCAAATTTGAGGTAATTTTTGAAAAGGGAATCCCTTTTTGAAAGACGATCAACTTTTCGAAGAGAGGCAAATATAACAAATAGTGGTTAGATACATAGACCATAAAGCTCCCAAAAGAAATACACATAAAATATCCCTAAGTATTTTTGTCAGCATTCTATCAAAAACGATTCGGTTTCCTCTAATTAATTTGTCATGTCTTGATATAATTTCATATCAATAAATAAGAATCCATTAATTTTTGTTTATAAGAAGATATGAAGTCTTGGGGATTGGTTTACACATTATATATTTTGTCTATATTAATTTAATCTAAACAGAAAAAGATAACAAAAATAGAAAATAATATCCTTTTTTTTTTTCTTTTTAAATATTATATTTATTTGTCAACAAAAGAAAAATTACAAGATCTGAAGATCAAATGCTCTTTTCCTCGAGAGAAGAGGAAAAACTATACTGTGAAACATAGACAAATTGAAACAGAGAGCAAAAGCATATTACACAAAGCTCAAAAACAGAATTCTAAAAGGATCGAATGTCCCTCCATCGCTGAAGCAGATCATTTGTAGCATTGTCCCTGATATGTATCGCAGAAAGATTAAGGCAGATTTGTTTGTCAATGGCGTGGGTGAGGAGGATGGCCGGCCGAGATGCTTGTTGATATTGTCGACCATTCCTCTCACCCCAAATGCTATAAACTGTAGTTTGAAAAGCCAACCGAGCTAGCATGAAATCCTTTTTGTTACCTCGCTTGCTCATTACAGATCGTATTGTAATTGTCCAATCCGGATTTGTCCGTCCTTGAAACAGCCTCGAACAGAGCCAGTTCCAAACCGTAAAAGAATACGGACAAGCGAAAAAGAGATGGTCTCTCAACTCATTTACTTCCCCGCAAAGGAGGCATGGTTGATCATATCCCCACTGTTTCATTCTCTCACCTGTAGCTAGCTTGTCCAGAATTGCTAGCCAAGTTATAAAGCTGTGACGGGGAGTAGATTGAGGAAACCATATACTACCTGGCTCCACCAAACAGATGTGTTCGGTTTTCTAATTTTCTCCCACGTAGACTTACTACTGAAAAAATCTTTATATTCATATTCACGATGCCTCCACAGCACTGTCTTTTCCGGCATTAGCACACGGTACCGGAGAGGCCCTTATACGTATCAGCACCTCTTGAAGGGACAGAGTACGACACCGTCGAATAGACCAAGATTGGTTACATACAGCCTCCAATACCATTGCTTGACGATGGATTCCCAAGATTCTTGTTCCCGCCTCACCTGCAATGTCAATGAGGCTGCCCATGTTGGACCAATTTTCAAACCAGAAGTGAGTATCTTCCCCATTCCCGATTTCCTTTCGCATAAACTCTGCCGCAAATGGACGAAGCTTAAGTAGCTTTTTTCAAATCCAAGAGCCTCGATTAGTCAAATGTTTGTCCCAAAATGAAGTATATCGAAGTAGATAGTGACGAGTCCAAGCCACCCAGAATTAAAGAACTTGGTTTTTCAAACAATCTCCAAATGAGCTTCATAGAAAATACCCGAGAGGAGTCATGTAGTCTTCGAATTCCCAATCCTCCTTTTTTTGGTTTACAAACATACTCCCAAGATACTTTCGCCTTCGTAGTAATATGGGGAGATCCTGACCATAAAAAAAAGCAGAGCACATACTCATAATTGTGTCAAAACATATTTTTGGAAGTCGAAACGCGGAGCACCAAAAATTTGTAATGCTTGAAATGACAGACTAAATTAGTTGGAGTCTCCCCGCAAAAGAGAGCGACTTGCTTGACCATGAGGTCATTCGACCTCCGATTTTGTCGATTAATGGCTCGTAGTCCGAACGAGTCATGTTCTTTGTTGTGAGTGGTAATCCCAAGTATCTGATTGGGAGCTTCTCCAAAGGAAAACCGAAATTCTGGGCTATAGTTTTCAAGGCATTTTCCGTACGTCCTGCCATAAACAATGATGATTTTGAAGCATTGATTGCAAGTCCAGATTCGCGCTCAAACTCCACAAGTACCTCCATTGTACCCCTTAGCGAAATCTATGTACCATTCATAAAAATCAACATATCATCCGCAAAGCTCATATGAGTTAGTTGGAGATCCCGACATAGCGGATGATAGTCAATTCGCCCCTCGTTTGTCGCTTTGTTTAGCTGGAGAGATAGTACATTTACTGCAATTACAAAAAGGTAAGGCGAGAGAGAGAAACCTTGTCTTAGTCCTCGTCCGCTAGTGAAGAAGCCCTCTAAATCTCCATTAACAAGAACCGTAAACGATGTTGTTGATATACATGTGCGAACCCACATTATAAACATTTCCGGGATCACCATTGCTTGAATTGTAGTTTCAATAAAGTCCCAACGTACCGTATCAAACGCCTTTGCTATATCCAATTTTATAGCGCAACGTGGAGTAACTGAATCCTTATGATAGTCCTTGACAAGCTCAGTCGCTAGAAGAACATTTTCAAGGAGAAGACAACCTTTGATAAAAGCACTTTGATTCGGAACTATTCCTTACGAATAACTGATTTGATTCTTTTAGTAATGATTTTCGAAATTACCTTGTAAATCAAGTTGCAGCAAGCTATGGGCATGAAGTCTCGAATTCTTTGTGCATCAATCTTCTTAGGAGCTAAACATAACATAGTTGCATTCACTCCCTTTAGCATAAACCCGAATATAAAGAATTAATGACTGCACCGCGACAACAAAATCTGCTCCTATCACCGACCACGCAGCCTCATAGAATTCAGCCGTGAAACCATCTGGACCCGGCGTTTTATTCGAAGGCTTCTTTTATCTCTAGTTCCGTGACTTGAGATACTAACATTTCCGCCTTCTCCTGCGGACAGCGGTAAGGGATCAATTCTTGGAGATTCTCGACCGTATAAATTGGAAGTTGATCACCCTGATATTGGAGGAAGTCTTTAAAATAATTCATTGCTTCATCTTTCATATCTCGCGGCTCTGTTAAAACGTCCCCATTGTCATTTATTAGTTGCTTGATACAATTCTTTGATTTCCTTGTCTGCGTTGTACGGTGGTAGAACTTTGTGTTCTGATCTCCAAATCGTAACCAAGTAATTCTGGATTTTTGTCCAAAGAACCGTTCCTCAATTCCAGCCAAGTGTTGCCAGTTTGTCGAAGGTTCTGTTGCAGCTCTCACATTTTCTGTAGTTGGATCCTGCAGACCCTAAGTTTGTTTTGCACAAAGTAAATCAAAAGCTTCTCTTGTTTTCCCTTGAATGTCTCCATATCTATCCTTATTGAGAGCTCGAAGATGGGACTTTAGAGTCTTTAATTTACGGTGAAACCGATGGAGAGCTGTTCGTGAGTGATACAATGCCGTACTTTCGTCCCATACCCGAGAAACTGTCTCTATAAATCTCGGATGATCCACCAGAAAATTGAAAAACTGAAAATGTCGCCGCTTCTCCGAAGTTGTGTTTTGCATACGAATCAGACATCGACTATGGTCAGATATTCCATTTGCCTCAAAAGCTGCATATGACTGCGGGAAAGTAGTACACCAAGCGGTTTACAAGAGATCTGTCAAAATTTTTCCCAATTGGATCGGCATCTCTTTGGTTCCACCAAGTATACTGAGGCCCCACATATCCCAAATCTGTCAACTCACAATCAGACACAAAAACTTGAAACTCTCGCATACCAGTTTGGTATCTTGCTGTTGTAATTGCATTTGAATGTTCCGTTGATGACAAGATCTCATTGAAGTCACCTAAGACAATCCACGGAGTGTGAGCAGAAACAAAGTATTGTTGAATTTGCTGCAGTTCCTCCCAAAGTAACACACGTTCTCTTCGGAAATTGGACGCGTACACACAGGAACACACAAAATTCACCCCCGACAGAGTACTTACCGAGATCGTAATGACTTGGGGACTTTTGAACAGAGGCGTGATCATAACTTCGTTGGACCATACCACCCATATTCGCCCCAAGCGATGGTAATCATAGTTTGTAATAGCGTTCCAACCCGGGAATACACTATCTATAATAGATGGACAATTTCCTTCTTGTACACGAGTCTCAAGAAGACAACCAAAAGATGGATTCACTAGACGAAGCCACGAGCGGACAGAATTATGTTTGCGCACTTTGTTGAAACCACGAGTATTCCACGAAAAAAAAAGCTTTATTATCATTAGTGCTTCCTGTTGGAAGCCTTCTTGGTTTGTTTTTGGGAAGAAATTGGTTTGTCCTTTTTGGAAATAATCGGCTTCTTAGGAGCTTTTGGCTTCCCTCGAGATCCTGGAACTTTTTTCTCCTTAATCTCTAGAACCGGAAGGTCTTCCTCTGACGAAGAATCTTCTCCAATTCCACCAGTATCCATTATTTCACCTTCCTCGCTCTCCCCTGCCTCTTCAGCAATATTCTCAAGAAGCTTAAAACCAGTTGGGGAACGAGAGCTTTGCTCCTTATCCTCCAATCTAGAATTTTGATCCAGCCCAACTTTGGCTGGAGATCGCTTGCCAGATTTTACTACAACTGTCCATTCTTCACCCTTGCTCTGATCCTCTACAGTATCAACATCAGTAGCCGATTTCTCTATTGTTTCCTCCTCTACCCTTTTCTCCTGATTCAAATCAGGTACATTCTACCCTCTGTTGACTTCCTCGTATTCTCTGACTCTTGTGATTGTTTCAAATTTACAATCTCTACCTCTTTTGACTTAGAAGTTGATCCTTTCTCTGCCTTTTTAATTGGACCCTGTCTTACATGTTCGTCCTTCTTCTCAGGGACAATTATCGATCCTTTTCTCATATGTGAACAATCAATATCTTTGTGTCCCCAACTCTGATACAAGGAACAGCGAGGAGGCAGCCATGAGTAAGTGACTGAGATTGTCATGTTTGGAGCAGCTTGCAAACAAATTTTCTCCGGTAAGGATTTTTTCAAATTGACCACCACTAGAACACGAGCCATATCCAATCGAACGCAGCGCTCCGTATTTGGATGCAATTTTTGGGCTTCACCCACAAGATCCCCCAAGTATCTCAATCCTTTGTGAGAGAAGAGATAATCGGGAACTTGATGAAAATCGACCCAAATAGGCATAGAAGATAGATCTGGCTTCATAACTGATGTGCGAGGATTCCATTCCTGGACCGCGAGAGGAACATCAACGATATGCCAGAAGTGTCTACGCAGAACAAGGAGCTCTGGTTTGCCCGTTTCCAATACGAAAAAGTACAGTTTTTGCGTTGAGAAATTGGGCATCGATCTTTGATGATTTATCAGGCGAACCCCAAATTATGTTGACAGTGGCATGAACCTTTCCGATGTGTGGAGAATCTCCGATGAAATACCCCACTACGAAATCAGACCATAGTGGTTGCGCGTTGTGAAGAATCTCCTCAGGAATCATAGCTGAGGCCACACCATTTATTACTTCCGCATATGGCCGAGATATCCTCGGAAGCAAGGATTTGTCAGCGAGGAGATCCGACCATGACACCTGGTTTTCGGTTGATGAAGCTTTTTTGGGAGAACAAGGCGGAGAAGAGGGTAGATCTGGCGGATCCGACCTCAGAGACGGTGGCTCCATGATGGAGAAGCGCCAACTTTTTCAAAAGTTAATGGTCCTTTAATCGCACTTTTTCAAAAGTTAATCGCATTCAGAGAAAAACGTGTAATCGCAATCGCAATATCATTTTATTTATTACATATACAAAAAAAATCATAGAAGAGAAAATGATATGCAAAGTGTATCTAATAAAATTTTACCATGTCATATTTTTCTGTGCAATTCCTAAAAATTTCGTATGTAATGTTTTATTTTCCAAAAGTACCATCAAAATCCAAAAAATAAATATATATATAACAAAATGTTAGAATCTAATTGTAAAAGATTTTTGTTTTTGTTAACGAGGATTTTTAAAAGTTCAGAAAATGGTACGAAACGATTTAGGAATTTCTTACTATAAAGTTTATGATACTTTTAGATTTTTTTCAAATTTGTGATTCTTTTTTAATGTCAATTAGATTCTAAACCCGTGCGTCCGCACGGGAATTTTTTTTTTGTATATAAATTTTGTAATATAATTTGTGTTTATTTTTGTCTTTAGATATAATTTTTTGTATATTTAATTTTTGACATATGAGACACATAATTATTTTGGTGTTTAGATATAATTTGTTTTTTCTAATCCGTCCTAGAACGGGAGTTCAATATGAAAAGTAACGGGAGTTCATTATGTTGACATAATCTTTTTCTAATCCGCTATAGAACGGGGGGTTAGTTTTAAATTTTGTTTTTTGAAGTTTAGTTTTATTTTTTCGACAAAATGTATTTGTGGAGGTAGAAGTTTGAGATGTGTTAACAATTTTATTTTTGGTATAAAATATATTATATAGTTTTCTAAAATTTTAATCCACAATGAGGGCATGCGACAATTTTTTTTTGTTTTTTGTTTTTATGTTTTCTATTTTGTATGGAAAAATATATTTTTTGTATGACATGTATAATTCAAAATTAGTGATTTTAGCTACTTCAATTTATGACCCGTTTTGTTATATATATTTTCAGTTCATATGAATTTACAAACAATAGTTCTACGTTCTACGTTTGCTTAGGTTTTGAATTAAACAATTTTTTATAAAGTACTATGTTCACTAATATTATAGGTAATGAAATTAAGAAACCTTTTAAAATATATGATTAATAAATTGGTTTTCTAATTATTAAAATTTGGTAAATTAAATGTTCACATCTCCTAAAAATATATGAGCCGAGACTATATACCCAAATCTTTAACTTTTAAAAGTTTAGTAACGATTATGTATTTCGTAATAATTATAGGAAAAAGAATAAGTAAAAACAACTTTAAAAAAAAAAACTTTCTAAATAATAAGAACTGAAATAGTAATATGAAACAAAAAAAATGCAATTATTTATTTCTTCTTTCGCATCTTCAACTCTCACTCCTCTCCGGTTCCACGCGCCGACGATGGAGAGGGTATTATCATCACTTCCACCATCGGAGGTAAGCTATTCCTCCGGCCAGGTAACGCGAAAATTAGAAAAATTCAAAGATTCAATTTCAATTATTATCTAAGGATTTGCGATTTATCTTACATCCAGATTTTTGAATCGTCGGAAGATACTATATGAGTTTCTCGGAGTTTCCGGGATAAAACTCCATTACTATATCGTTTCCTATAAAATTCCCAGGATAAAAAACTCATTTGACACGAACGATTGAGAAAAATACAAATCCGTTGAGTTTTGATTTAGAAGTACCTCAGATTTGATAAAACCTGCAATTTCCGGTGATGAAACCAACAGCGAATCCCTGTACAAAAAAAAAACAGACCAAAGTCGCGATTTTTTAGAATCTCGGAAACCTTAAAAAAATGGGTACACTTGAGAGAGACAATGGATAAAGATTACATTAACGCTTGGTTGTTAACAGATCGCAGAGATGGAATCACGAACATCGGTTCAAGAAACAACTCTCTCTTCTGATAAACCCTACATTCAAGCTTTTTCATTTATAAATCCACTTACGAAAATCAACCAAGAACACCCAAGAGCGGCAAGACTTCTAGTGAACAGATCCAAATCCAATCGCATATATGTAACTAAAAAAAATTCATTAATTGAAATCAATAGCTCAAAACAGAAAAAAAAATTGAATCTAAAATTTGAGAATCTATACGTTTTCTAAGAAGAAAAATAAAAACTAATGTCGACAAAGATGATGGTATGATTTCTCTTCTACTACATGTTATTTATAGTGTTTTAATTCGGCTAATTAGATTGGTTATGTTTGATT
Source organism: Eutrema heterophyllum (assembly GCA_002933915.1). Taxonomy (NCBI): domain Eukaryota; kingdom Viridiplantae; phylum Streptophyta; class Magnoliopsida; order Brassicales; family Brassicaceae; genus Eutrema; species Eutrema heterophyllum. The sequence continues at coordinate 671,721 of PKMM01021740.1, forward strand.
ATAAAGAATTTAAAAATCTCATGTTAAGTATTTAACGATAAAATCTTATGTAGTTTTAAAAAACATTTCGAGGTTCATTTATTTTGCAAAAATTTCCATAATCGATTTTAATTAGCTTAAGCCAATAATTGATGTCATTAACTACTTTCCGAAAAATGAAATATTCAATTTAATATTTGTTATTTGAATGAAATCATTTTGTGGGGATGGGGGGAATTTATTCAAAGAATTTTTTTTTTTTTTTGTAATTGTTTTAAGAGATATTATAATTTGTTATGTTTGTAATTTTGCATTAATAAAACAGAAGAATTATATAATATGTAGCGTTTAATTTTTAAAATTATATGTTTGGAAAAAAATTATTTTTGTAATATACAATTTATAATAATCAATTTTATTTATAATTTTAAATATTTAATTTAATTTTTGGCATAATTTGAACTTTTCTAATTATGAATTAAAATTAATATATATATATATATATAATCAGATTAATTAATTTAACTATTCTTTAATTGAACTAAATATAATTAATTTTTAAATTTAATCAAAAATATCTATTTGCAACATGAATAAAATGAAAAAAATATTAGTTATCCAGAATATGAATAGACTAAAATAAAGGTGTCCTTGTCCACAAAAATATACATGACTTAATAGTATTGAAGTGGATAAATGACATACAATTTTTCACAGAAAGTTTTTTTGTATTTTTTATTTTCAAGCATGCGTAATAGAAAGTTTGCACGAGAACAAAAACACTTAAATCTATAACCAAACCCCCCAAAGACGTTACAATCTATAGAAACCGAATATTGTACAAAACTTAACAATCTATAGAGAATGCTTCTGATCAATCAGGCAACCATATTTATGATAGCAGAACTAAAATTGGGCTAGAACAAGGCAACTAAAAAAATTCAACATCCTTCAACGAAATAGCTCATGTCAATAAATCCATTACAATAACTTGGGCTTAAAGTTTTAAAACACAAAAAGACATGATGCCTCCACGCAAAGCGACACTGATCTTCAACGGTACTGCAAAGAAGTGGAAAACAAAACAATGAATCAATTAATCAATCCAAAAAAATCAAGAAAACGTCATCGAGACACACAATAGTTATATTACCTTAATGAATCCGATTTCCTTGGCGTTGCTGCGGAAGCACTGTCTACAGCAATTAAGACCATACTTCCTGATTAAACCATGGGAGTTTCCGCACACACGGCTACAAAAGTCCGAGAATTGAAACCTTATAGTTAGATGATGAGATTCCTCATATATCCACACAAGTTGTGGAATCAACATTAATGAATGATACTTTAGTAAAAATAACATCATTACATCACATGATCGTGGATAGTTTCCACGGTATGAAAGTCTTATCCCCAATCAACTGATGAATTCTTTCAAAATTTAAATTCGTGACATTGGCCTTAGACTTTCCTGCAGTTTACCGCTGATTATCTGATTTTGGCATTGTGATGTGTGACAAATCTAACTTAAAGGAAGCCACAGCAATAGGTTGAAAAAGGTCAAACAAGTAGTGCAATATTCTTTTATCCTGGCTTATCATCTAATCCTGGCTGATCGGCAAACAATGTACTCAACTATCTTTACAAAGGAATGAATGTGTGTCTCTAAGGATCTAAAGCAAAGCTACATGGATACGCTTGCAAAACGGACTAAACCACAAAAACAGTAACAGAGATATTCAAAACACTCACATTTTTCAACAAACATCGATGTTAATAACGACGCTCTAGATGTAAATTAACAAATTTTAAAACCCCCCAAATCAAATACCAACACCACGAAGATCAGAGCCAGAGAAGATATCTGCTCTGTTAAACACGAATCACAAAATACGAAAAAGAAGAAGGCCTTACCATGTGCGGGAACCAGGACCGTATTTCTTTGGATGAGAATTCCAAATACTCGAAAATCCCATGATTTTGAACTCTCGGAGCGATCTAAACTCTGGAAACCCTATTTAGGGTCGGGGACGGCGCGATGATAATGAATTTGTAGCAGAAAGCAAGAAGATGACAGAAGACGAATTTGTAAACCCTAGAAATTGGTGGGCTTCAAATATGTATGGGCCACAAATTACAAGGCTTATCTCATCACATTGCGTCTACTTAGTCCAGAGAGAAAATACAAAGATCTGATAGAATAAAGAAAACGGTGATGGATAGGATTATTCACAATGATATAAAAATGCGTCTTCAAATCAAACCCACAAAAGCCTCATTTGGCTTTTCTGTACATTCAACTTTGATCTCATCAATGAGTTTGGGAACCAAACATATAATGGAAAGAAAGGAAGAAACAAAAGTGGTAGCGAGAGAGACTCAAATCAGTTCCTTGGCAGGACCTTTGAGCAGGTTGTTCTGACTTGACCTAGAGGACCAGTCAAGACATGATAACTTCATCAGAAAACATCAACCCTTTCTTTTGCATCAATCTTCTGTAGTAGCGTGTTCCGAAATTCTCCTCACCTCCTTAATCATTGTTGAAGCTCAAGTCGATCACTCCATCATTCCCGCCTGCCGAGCTCATACCGTAGTTCTTGGAACAATCTGATGCAGGTAAGGACGGTGCTAAACCAGTGCCAGGGGATGGCGATGGAGATGAAGCCGAGGCAGAAAAGGGGCATTTGGTTTTCAGTTCGTGGAGGAACCCTGGATTGAGTTCAGGGTCAGGCTTCCCCGTTCCTGAGAAGTTGTATAGCCGGTCCTCAAAGAATGTGCAGTGCGTAATGCCTATGATGTGTGCTCCTGCATTAGAAGCAATCAGAAGAAAAAGAATCATGTCAACAAGAGTTAACCAATTCCAAGGACGACCAGATATAGCCAAAGCAGGGAGAGAGATGTTGACACAAGAAGTGAGGATTACCGAATAAACTGACGGTTGAAACCTCTGGAAGCAAACCTTGCAAGAATTACCGAGAGATTAGCTTGTGGAGAAGGAAGCTCTCGTTCCAAAGACATGATTCAGCGTTACAGAGATATTAACATGGACAAACCAGAAGAGAGGTATGGAGATTTACCACAAGGACGGCTTCTCTAGCAGCCAAGACAAGAATGTCGGCGCAGGAAACAACTCCAGGACAGACCTTCTTTAGCTCAGACTTAATGGCGTCAATCACATCAAGCCCTTTTAAGGCCTGGTTCGGAGATGCTTCTTTCTCAGAAGTAAGAGATTCATCTGCGTCTAGAAGAACTGATGCATTACATCCCTGTATACAAACACAATTCCCCAATCGCAAGATGAGCAAATTAAAGGAAACATGAGATTCGGTTCACAAAGTATGCTAACAACATCAAATCAGAGGAATAAGCACATAGATTCGTATTGACCAAGCATAATTCCGGTGACAGAGATGAACTTATATTGAAACAAAGATATCACAATAGAACACAACAAGAAATAGTTTGAGGTTTCACGAACAATCTACCATAAATATCTCGTACTGGTAAGATATCGAAGACTACCCAGACTATATCAGAACAGCCGAGAAAGAGATTTAACATTTTCTTTTGTAAATAATTTTTTTTTTGTTTAGAAATTTAACATTTTTTTTTATTTTGTGGTTTTTTTTTTTATAAATCAAATTGTATATCATACAAACTGATACACGGTAAATTGACAATTGACATGAAATATATAATTGACAATTGTGTATATCTTGGTAAAGCGGTTCACAACCGCATCACCTCTATCCGGCACCAACTATCACCTCACCACCAAGCGCTAATGTAGAATTAGTTTGGGGGGAGAAAGTGCATAAAGCATCACTACAAGAAAACAGTCCGATTCCCGACGGGAATTCCGACCACTAAAATTTCGTCGGAATTTTCTGACCAATTTCCGACGAAATACCGAGGAAAAACGATCCGTCTAAAATTGGTCGGGAATTCCCGACGGAATTTTATTGGTCGAAAATTGGTATGGAATTCCGACTAATTTCCGACGAGTTAGAGACCGATGTAATATCGTCGGAAATTGGTCTGGAAATAGATTCGTTAATCTGCCTGTTGCATTAGCCGTTTGCGATTATAAAACCGGTCAGAAACCGTTTGGAAACCGGTCGGAAATACGCGGAAAATCCATTATAAATATCTCTCCACCCTCATTCACAACTTACAAAAAAAAAAACTTAGAAAATGTCTTCTTCAAATCCAAACCCTTATGATTATTTTCGATCGTGGATGGATAGACCACGGCAAGATCCAGCGACGAATCAACTGACGGATGAATATGCACAAGGTGTTGAGGAATTCATGACATTTGCGACAAACAATAGCATGACGTCGAAATACGGTAAATTGTATTGTCCATGTACTAAATGTCGGAATCATAGATTAGTCTCTATTAAGGAAGTATGGAATCACCTTTATAGGAATGGGTTTATGCCGGGTTACAAAGTTTGGTATACGCACGGAGAAACTGATTCAATGGTGCAATATTATTGTAGTAGTTTTAATTATTCGGGTAGGATAGAGGAACCAACAACGGAAGTAGATGCAAACGTTCAGATGGTGAATGGTGCGTTTCGTGAAAACGTACCATCGTATGTTCAGGATGGTATTGGAATAGAGGAACCTAATTTGGAAGCTCGGAAGTTTTTTGATATGTTAGATGCAGCTAAGCATCCACTATACGAAGGATGTAGAAAAGGGAATATCGCATTTATCAACTGCAAGCAGGTTGATGACTATAAAGACCGATTTCAACTTGGCGGAGGATTGTGTGGATGCCATAGCTGATTTTGTGAAATATATTTTACCTGAAGATAATATCTCACCGGCTTCATACTACAAGGTTCAGAAACTTGTAGCTGGTCTTGGATTGCCGTATCAGATGATAAATGTGTGTATCGACAATTGTATGATTTACTGGAGAAAGGATGAAAACCGTCTCAAGTGTCGTTTTTGTCAGAAACCTCGGTATCAGGAAACGGGTGGCAGAGTACCAGTTCCACATAAACGGATGTGGTATTTGCCGGTAACAAAGAGGTTGAAGAGGTTATATCAATCCGAGCGCACGGCGGGACCTATGAGATGGCATGCAGAGCATAACTCAGATGGAGAGATTGCTCATCCCTCAGATGCAGAAGCGTGGAAACATTTTCAAGAGGTCTATCTTAGTTTTGCGTATGAGGCAAGGAACGTATACCTCGGGTTATCAACAGATGGATTCAACCCTTTTGGGAAACATGGGAGGCAATATTCATTGGGCCAGTAATCGTCACACCTTACAATTTGCCGCCTAGTTTGTGCATGAAACGAGAGTTTTTGTTCCTCACGATTCTCGTTCCCGGACCGGAGCATCATAAGAGATCCCTTGATATTTTCTTGTAGCCATTAATTTATGAGTTGAAAATGTTATGGAAAGATAGTGTTCAAGCGTTCGATGTTTCTCTCCACCAGAATTTCACGATGCGTGCGATACTTATGTGGACCATAACTGATTTTCCAGCATATGGTATGCTATCTGGATGGTCGACTCATGGAAGGTTGGCGTGCCCTTATTGTCAAGATAACACTGATACGTTCCAGTTAAAGCACGGTCGAAAGACTTCTTGGTTCGACTGTCATCGACAATTTCTACCGCATGATCATCCATATTGTCGGAGCACGACATTGTTTAAAAAGGGTAAAAAAGTATTTGATGGTCCACCTCCTGAGCCATATGGGAATAACATCATTACTCAATTGAGAGATTTTGGTGCTGAGAATACGGTTTTATGTGGTGGTAATGGTCATTTTCCCGTAGACGGTTGTGGCGAGTACCACAATTGGAACAAGAGAAGTATTTTTTGGGATTTGCCATATTGGAAGAACCATCTGCTGCGCCATAATGTAGATGTCATGCACATTGAAAAAAACTTTTTTGACAACATCATGAATACTATTCTAAATGTGCAAGGGAAGACGAAAGATAATTTGAAGGCTATATTAGACTTGCCAGATATTTGTTCGCGGAAGGACCTCCATGTAATGGCGAACGGAAAATCATTGCATCCGCTTTCCGTTTGGATGATCCTTCAAAGGAGGAGTTCTTCGACTGGATTACGCATAGTGTTCAATTCCCAGACGGATACGCATCTAACCTTCGTAATTGCGTTAATATTGGAGAAAGGAAGTTTTCAGGGATGAAGAGTCATGATTGTCACATTGTCATGCAACGCCTCCTTCCATTTGCCTTTGCCGGTCTTCTTCCTAGAAACGTCCATGGAACTATTGCAGGTACATTTACAAAATTATATATAGTTTGATATATATATATTATCTAAATTTTGCTAATTTTTTTTTTATCATTTATCCAAGGATCGGTGCTTTCTTCTGGGATCTATGTACGAGATCACTTACAGCAAACAGTATCCGAAACCTGGAGGAGAAGATACCGGTTCTCCTATGCAACCTCGAGAAAATATTTCCACCATCATTTTTTGATGTTATGGAACATCTTCCTATTCATCTCCCTAGGGAACCAGCACTTGGTGGGCCAGTTCAATATCGATGGATGTATCCTTTTGAGCGGTATATGTTCCACCTAAAGAAGAAGGTGAAAAATCTTGCAAGAGTCGAGGGTTCTATTGTTGCACATAGCATTAATGAAGAAGCATCCAACTTTGCGAGCTACTACTTTCCATCTTCGGTGAAGACTAAAAGTAGACGACCTGCACAGCATGATGATGGAGGAGAAAAACCGCCATATCCGGTATATGTCCCAAATCTATTTGCACAAATTGGAAGGCTTAGTGGAAAAGGGAGGCCTCGACGACTAACAGAGGAGGAACAAAGACATTTGCATACATATATTCTGACAAACTGCGACGACGTTTTTGAATATGAGAGGTGCGTGCCTGATTTTGATGTTTAGTAATTACCAAAAATCCTTGATAGTATTTTTGCATAATGTATTTGTTTTATTCACATGATGTACATGGACCAAATTCGTAATTGGTTTCCAAATTGCACAGAGGATGAGCTTGCGGTCCATAAACAGAATGAATTCTCGGGTTGGTTGCAATATTATGTAAGTGCTCGATTTTCCTCAATTTAACTAAATTTCACATGCTTACATTAGCACATATTGTTTACGATTGTCCACACTTTTTACAGGTTGATCAGATGACTACTACTTTTGTTCCAAGAATTTCCCACGTGGTTAGTTGAGATGGTGTGTGGCCCTACTTTTGTTCCAAGTGTTTATCCGATGTATTGCACTCGAGGGTATGCTTTTAAGGCTTATCGTGAAGGGAGCTCAAGGACAACATGCAATTACGGTATATCGTCTACATACGGAGAATTTGTCTACTACGGTGTACTCCGCGAAATTTTAGAAGTCAAATATCCAGGAATGGTTGGTTTGAGGTGCATTGTGTTCTATTGCGATTGGTATGATCCAGTGGAAGGTCTACGTCAGGACGAATTCGGTGTAACATCTATTCACTCTGGAAAGCAACATCGGAAATACGATCCATTTATTCTTGCTTCACAAGCGGACTAGGTTTCCTACATTCGATACCCCCGGGTTAGGAACAAGCAAGACCCGTGGATTGTAGTAACGTCGATACAACCAAGAGGAATGATATCTGGGGTTTCCGAGCATGACCCTTTACAAGAAACTCCAATTGGTAACTTAGGTGAAATCGAGCATTCTCTTGAGGTTGACCTTGTGGTTGACTTCATCGGTATGAGCGGGGATTACGAAGTATTTGAAGATTCTGAAGAAGAGAGAGGAGAATTTGATGACGATTCCGATTCAGCAACTTCAGATTATTCATCGGACTCTGAATAATTTTGTAACAAATTTTTTATATGCATTTATTTTTAAGTAAAAATTTTAGAAACTTTTCCATATGCATTAATTAATTGTTAGAATTTTTAAATTAGGATTCCGATTCAGTTACTCCAGATAATTATTCGGAATCCGAATTAATTTGTTAAAAATTTAAGAAAATTTTCCATATGCATTAATTATTCGGAATCAGAATAAATTTGTTAAAAATTTAAGAAATTTTTCCATATGCATTAATTATTCGGAATCAGAATATATTTGTTAAAAAATTTTAAAAATTTTCCATATGCATTAATTATTCGGAATCCGAATTAATTTGTTAAATATTTTAGAAAATTTTCCATATGCATTAATTATTCGGACTTAGAATAATTTTTTTTAATTCCGTTTTTCCGACCGTTTTCCGACCGTTTGTAAAAATGTTTCATTGTACTCACAATAAACGTGTTATGGAACCATTTTTAATACCCGTCGGAAATTGGTCGGAAAATCCGACCAATTTCCGACCATTTGGGGTTTCGAAACCTCAAACCGCAAAACTTTGATTACAATTATGTTTTCTTGGGTTAGATATGATATTTCGAAATAATTCAATGTCCAACTATCTTAAGAATCAATATTTTTGAACATTTAATCAAAACTTTACAAGAAAACGAAAAGTGTAAGTATAAGTTCTATATTTCGTTAAGAGAGGTCAAACCCGTTCTCCTATCGATTCATAAAAATCGTCATATACTTTATTTTATGTTTACCTTGCCACATAGTTTTAAGACATAAGATGTTTAGTATTTTTTAAAGCCTATACGGTATTATAATTTAGGATTTCATACCCTAAACCCTCTATGGTCGGAAATTGGTCGGAAATTTCCGACCAATTTCCTTTGAATATTATATTATTCGACATTAACACGTGTTTAATGTCCAATCAAATGACATGCAATTTGTATACTGGTCGGAAATTGGTCAGGAATTTCCGACCATACTAAAAAAAAACCGAGAAATATACCGCGTGAAACGAAATTCGACGAAATTTATTTAGGCGGTTTATTAAAAATTTCCGACTAGATCCCGACCGTATGGGTCGGTCGGGAATCGATTTCATTAAATCGAAAACTGTTCTTCTTCTCCCTCATTTCCTTTCCTTTCATCTTCTCTTCTTCTTTAGATCTCTTCTCTCCTCTCTCGTCGCCGCCGCCACCGTCGAAGGCCTATCGCCGGAATTCCTCCACGCCGCCGCAATGTAAGATTATTTTTTTTTCCCCTAATTCATTTTGTTAAATTAGTTAATTAGGTTTGTTAGATTTGTTAGGTTTGTTAGATTTTAGGTTAAATATGAAAGGTTAGAATATAGGTTAGATTGTTGTTAGGTTAATATTGTAGATATTGTGTTTGAATATTTTAGAAAACATTTCTTGAAAAAATAAGGAAAATATTTTTGTGTTAATTCGAAAATAGTTTTAAGTATTTCACAAGTGATTTTTATTTTATTTTAGAATATTAGAACATTTTTCTGCATTTTAAAAGTGATTTTAAATATTTTTACAAGTGATTTTAAATGATTTTTTTCATTTTACATGTGATTTTAAAAGGTTATAAGTGCTTTTAATTTTTTTAAGAATATTAGTAATTTTTTTGCATTTTACAAGTGATTTTGAAAAATTTTAATGTTATATAAAACGTTTTTGGCAAAATAAACAAATTCAGAATTTCCATAAATTTTTTTCCGTTTTTTGGAAATATTTTTTGTATATTCTACATTTTTAATAATTCTAACAACTAACAAATTTTTCGTTTTTTTTTCTAGGTCGTACGAGGGTTTCGATAACATTCGCCGCGGTGGTTCGTCTCGAGGCATGCAACCACACCAACATAGCAGTTCGCCATCGGAGACCTGTCCAAGACAAAGTCCGAATGTCCCGGAGTCGCACAGTCAAGCTACTCCAATCATGTCTATCGAGGAGTTAGTCCAACAACCGGGGCGGGACTTGCACATCCGGCTCGATCAACGTCTAATTGGAAGATTGACATGGTAAAGTTCATATATATATATTTTAATGTCAAATTGTTTATAGTTTTTTTTTTGTAGGTTTGGTATATCAAACAACGGGATTAGCAAGTCCGTTTTGAGGATGTTGCATTCGATCCTCGACAAACCGTACAAGAAGTTTTCAGATGTCCCGGTTATGGAAGCCGGGGCTTCGGGTTCTCCTTATTTCTCTGAAGATCTCGTCCAACAGAATGAAGATCTGAAGTCAAAAGTAGCAGCTTTGGAGGTGGCGAATGTGGACACCGAAATTCAGCTTACCGAGGCAAGGTCGGAAATCGCTGGCCTATCAGAGTGGATGAAAGCGAAGTTCTCGGATTTCCCGGGCACGGGAAGGGGAAGAAGGGAAACGGGAACATGATCGGGATCGGGAATTTAATTTTAATGTTTTTGTAATTTCAAAACAATTTTATTTAATTTCAAAACAATTTTATTTAATTTCAAAACAATTTTATTTAATTTCAAAACAATTATTATATTTTAATTTTAATTTTCTTTTTCGAATTATTAATTTAATTTAAAACAAAATCATTAATTTAAATAATTTAAAAATACTGTTTTTTAATTACCCTTCGGAAATTAGTCGGAAATATCCGGTCCGAAATTGGTCGGAAATTATCCGGTCCGGAATTGGTCAGAAATTATCCGGTCCGGAATTGGTCGGAAATGTGTCCTCGGAATTAAGTCGGAATACTGTCCGGAATTTCTGACGCTTATAACCATCGGGAATTAGTCGGGAATATCATCCCGTCGGGAAATCGTCGGGAATTCCCCGACTATTAATATTCGTCGGAATCTGGTCGGGAAATATGGTGGTCGGAAATTGGTCAGAAATTTCCGACCAATTTCCGACGAATTTTGATTCCCAATGCTCTAGTTCCTACGGGAAAAATTGGTCGGAAATCTGTCCAGAAAACCGTTTCCCGACGGTTTCCCGACCGATATGGCTGTTGGGAATCGGCTGTTTTCTTGTAGTGTGAGGAGAACACTCAAAACGTCATCAAGTTTCCTTTTCACTGCTAAACGAACAGCTCTTGGCCGCAGAGCCGCAGCCGCAGCCTCCTGCGGCTGCCAAACGAACAGACCCATCCACGAATCCCAATAATTTGCAAACATCTTTTGCAGGGAACCAATTATATAAATAGCTGTCCGATTTGAAGTGAGGCTCTCCAAATTTCTGATAATCTTAACGCAATGATCCATATGACTCTCTTTTTTGACGAAGGAACTGGTAATCAAACGATGACCGAATGGTTCTTGACTGATAGGCAGGCTTCATATAGCTTATAATTATCTTTTTTTTTGTTGCTTTTAATCAGACATTCTCAATAATCTATGAATTCTTCGCTTGATCAACATTCAAGTTTTTAACAATTCGTCAGATGGATGTTCAAACTAAGTGAATGGACTATCTATCAACTTATGATGCTGGTTTGAATACTGGTTCAAGTGCTTCACATATCGTGGTGTCTTTCCTGCCTACCACTTTTGTTTATGACATTATAAACATCTAATATGGAGGCCATTTTTAAGTTGTCTGATTTTTTGTATTCTTAAAATCCCATAAACTTCAGCAAATCATGGCTCGAGGCAAGCCTGATATTTTTTGCATTCCATCTACAACATTTTTAGTTTTCATTTGAGTATCTCATAATGGTGAGAAAATTCACTAGAAGTATACTTACTTTTACTTGATATTTGCTTTAGGTGATTGATCGGAAGACTAAGAGGCTTGTGGAAGAGTTAATTCATTCAAAGATTTTTTTTGTCGCTGAGAGCTATTTACCAGTCAAAAATTGGACTCCGCCTTATGGACCAAGGTAATGAACATGGTCCTTTACCTCTAAAATGCACCTGGCCATAGTGCCTTTATTATTTTATGTTTACTTTTTGCCTAAGAGCTAACAAGTCTTCATTCTGAATTGATATCCTTGATGCAAGGGCAAAAAAGATTTTGCAGAACCTTTCTGAGAAGCAGGGGAAGAAAATGAACTTAGTTGATTCTGCCCAAAAGATACCCACCTTTCTCGAATTTTTCAAGGTGTAAATTCTATTTTTGTTAAGTTATTACGAGTCAAATGGCTGTAGAGTTTAAGCCTGACACAACTTGGCTTCTGGCTTGGAGTTTAACAGCACTTGTTTGAAATGTGATATTGATTTAGTGCTACACATCACATAATATCTTAGAAATGTTCGATGACTATTAACAGAAAACCGATATTACTATTAGGAATTGAGACACAATGTGATATCCTAACATATCAGTCGACAATCCTCTCTTGTGCTTTATATATAACAATGGCTTGGTTGGAATTGCTTAATCCTTATGAAATGCTTGTTGGAATTTATAGAGACTCTACATATGCTCTAATTATGTGGCTGTTTTTTAAAAAAGTTTTAGTTGATTTGTGGTTAATGAACTAATTATACAATCAACTATATGAACTTTTTTTTACCTTTTGTAAGAGTTTGGTGTTTAAAAGTTCTTTTTCTATGGTGGGTCTCTCTATAGATTAATACTTATGAAATGCTTCTTAAAACAAAAATCCTACATTCTCCTTTGATTAAAATTTTCAGAAATGCTCAAGAAATCTTAGAAATAGAAATAAGAGATGCATGAGTAAGTAAACTTGTCCATCAAAATCACAAGGTCTAACTCCAAATGATCCACTTGTTAGTATTTGTATATTTTTCTATTATAAGTTCAGCTTACTTACTCATGAAGTGATATGAATATGATATTAATATAAAAGATTCTTATAGACCTTGGTCTTATTGTCCTCAATGTTACAGGTGAGAATGGATCATATGACTGCTAAGCCATTTAAAGCTCCAGTAGTTGATACTATACAATCTCATAAGAGTAACCACTTTTCCCAGCGATGATCCGTCTCAGAAGGGTTATAATTGCTGGATTCAACAAAAGAACATAAGCCAGTATGAAAAATAAGCTTAAGGAACTTGAGCATGAGATTAATGATTTGTAGAAGAGAATTCGAGAAGCAAAAAAATGAAGCAGGAAACGTAGAGAAAGCTTGTTTGACAAAGAAGACGAGCTAAAAAAAATTTGCTTTAGAAAACAGAAAGCTCGGAGAAATGGAAGTTTGTTCTTTTGGAAAAATCAATAAGTTATCAAAGAGGTGAATCAAAGCTTGGTGGGTACAGAGAAAAAAATCAGCAAAGCATTATTAAAGAAGTTGAGGAGCTCAGATGGAGGGAGACAACCTACCTCAAAAAAAAAAAAATTGAAGAATTGTCAGCAAAAATGAGAGCTTATTTGACAAAAAAATAACAAACAAACTGCGGAGCATTTTTCAAGAAACTGATGAGCTCAGAGGAAGGGAACTTGCTTGTCTGAAGGAGATTGAAGAGTTATCAGCAATGACTGAGAGATTGGTTGATAAAGAAACCAAATTGCAAAACACTATATCCAAGAAGATCATGCCGTTTATATCACACACTAGATAATTTTTAATCTTTCAAATTGTGAAAATATAAGAAACAAAAGATGGTAATGGTCAGAAAAAACAGCATATATAACCACTCAACAAATTGTATTTGTTTCTATAACAATATGCAAAAAAATATTTATATAAACAAACCCGCATATAGCACAGATATTCACCTAGTAAATGTAACGTTTGAACTCTCTCGAATAAAAATAAAGTCTAAGCAATAGGGATGAGGCAATCACATAGTTTGCATGTAACTGAAGAGTCGGAGAGACTTCGGTCTCATTGAAAGAATCGCATGTTTGTGTAGGATCGTCATTATCGCTAAGAATGAGGTAGTGATGATGTATTGTTCAACTATTACCAGATAACCAAATTTCAAGGATGTTTGATGCTAACCATGGTTGTCTCTCTCAAATACTTGAAGTTCTATTTTTCTAACAACATACGTAAGGCTGGGCAAAATATCCGTTAGATTTGATTTGATCCGTTATCCATTTTGATTGTATCCAAAAAATCTGGATATTAATTTTACGTAGCAAAGCAAATACTAAAAATCAATATTTGTTGAAAGCGGAACAAATCACAAATACCAAAATTTTAAGAGACAGATATCTGCTCCGCTCCGATATATTTATATATATGTATATAGATAATTACATTTATAAACTATATAATTATTATATATATATATATGTAAGTTTTATATATGAATTTGTTTTCATCAAAATAATTATTTAAATATTAAAGTTTATCAAATTAAGAAGAAAATATTTTTAATGAAATATTGCCATTTTTGGGTTAAATTTGATTTTATTTTTATTTTTATAATTTTTTCAACTCTTACTTAACGGGTCGGATTTTCGGTTAAAAATCCAGTTTTTAATGGATATCCAGTTAGTTGCGGAGCGGATACAGATCGAAAATATTGATTTGGGCGATCACGGATATCACCAAAATCCAGGATATTCGCTTTGTGTCCACCTCTACCACATAGTCAATTAGTATTTGAATGATTCGATAATTATGATAATTTTGTGATGGATTATACCATTTTTTCATGGGCAATTCTACAAAATAGCACCAAAAAACTTAAAGTTCAATAATTTAGCACCCAATGGTGAAAATCCCAAAACTAGCATTCATTAAAAGGGGAAAAGACTCATTTAACCTTGAAGAAACACAAAATAAAAAAAAATCATTTCCCGACGCCATTCTTCATCTCGCCGGAAAAACGTTCTCATCTTTGGATCGCCGACAAATTGTTCCCGGAGCTAGATATTCTGTCATTCTCTGATCTCGAAGCTTTCCCGACGCCATTCTCTGATCTCGAAGCTTTCCCGACGCCATTCTGATCTCGAAGCTTCTCATAGCCCAAAATCGAGGTATTTTATCTTCTTCGATCAAAAATCTCAAATCCTCTTCCTCTAGACCTTCCTCGTATTGGGCAAACTCGACCGGTTACTGTAACTCGCATTACGATAACTAGCCGAAACTCGAAGCTTCTCATAGTCCGAACTAGATATTGCATGAAAATTTGATTCAAAACTCGATTTATAGATTTCGTTCATCTTTGTCTAGCTTCGATTTTGTCTCTAATTGCATTTTAAGTGTCTAGATTTCGTTCATCTTTGTCTAGCTTCATTTGTTTGGGGATGTCAACAATTGTTCTTCAATCGGATAAATCTCAAATTTGGGGTTTCGTGGTGTTTGGGGATGTCGTGAATCTTAAAAGAGTAAGAAGAAACTCATGGATGGTTTTGTGTTCTTAAATCACTTGCTTTGATTTGATCTAATATTGGTTTCGAAACTGGTTTTTATTGATTAGACCCAATTGTGAAGTTTTCCATGGAGCAAATGGAGAAATTTGAGTTTAGAAATTTCATAAAGATGTGATTGGCAAAATTTGATTGATTTTAGACGAGCAAAATTTGTTGTTAAAATCTAGTGATATAGGATTTTAAGTTTCTACTTTATATAAACAATTTGATTGATTTTCAATAATTTTTGAATGTCTTGCAAGATTGTTAACTTTCATTAAAGGATAAGGACAATAACAATCAAGCAACAACCTGTTAGTTCATCACAATTGGCTTTGGCTGGAAGATTCTATCTTGTTGGAACACAATGAACGCGAATAGAGATGGACTATCTGATTCAAAAGAGTCTTTCAAGTGCTTGGACTCCACTGCTACAATTTTCAGAAGGTAATTCAATATTCTCTTTTATGTCTTTTTGTCTTGTAATCTCATCCTTGGTCATGAGTTTTATGAACAAGTTGTAATTACCTTGCCTTGATTCCTCTAATTATTTTTATTTTTTTCTTTTGATATGAGTTTTTTGTTCATATTTTGGCTGTTGTTTTCTTTGACAGGGAACAAACTTTAAGTTTGTGCGCTGGGAAAAGTATAGTACTATGTTCACTTCTTACTTGGACTACTACATAACGTTGGAGGCAATGGATCCGGCCTGCAACTCGGTCTTCTCTCTGCAGACATTGTTCAGCCATGCTGGACGTACACCCTTCGATACCTATGTTAAAGATACGTTGAGGACCTTAGCCTGCAGACTCAGATGCACGTAAGAATATTACCATTCGTGGGTTTTCTTTAATTACCACATCTAATTAGCACCGTCTTTAGAGATCACTAGAGGACTAACAGTTTATAGAGATCACTTTTAAAGGTAACGAGCCTCTGGAGGATGATTGGGACGAGGATAAGGCAATAGATAAATTGTACACAGATGCAATGCCCAAATGGTTGTCTGATGAGGCCTTGGCCACTGACAATAAAAAGTATTACGTGGTAAGATGTCCAGTGGAGTTTAATTTTGTTTTAGTTTGAGAAGCAGGCAAGTTGTACGTGAAATGTAAACAAGGTGGGTAAATGCATTTTTTGTGGATCATCACAGGTGCAAGAATCAGAGCTGCATGAGAATGACTGGCTGCATCTATTCATGGAAATCGCATTCTTCTCCGAAGCAAAATGTGTAAGTCTCTGCCAGAAAAATAAAGCTAGTGAAGTCTTTTTTTTTACTTGTTGTCTCTTTCCTCTTACGCTTGCCAACGTGACTCCAGCAATTGGTAGCTTCCCCACCCTTGGAGATCAAGAAGGTAGTTGTAGAAACTAAAGAAGAATACATAACAAAGGCGCGTGAGAAGCTCAAAGCAGAGAATGCAATATTCTACTTAAGTTACAAGTATAATGGTGTTTCTTCAATGGGTTTCGCGGGTGATCACAAAGCGATAGTAAGGAAAACCATGGATGGGAAACCAGGGCACATGAGTCTTGAAGTTGCTTCTGAACGCGGGTGATCACAAAGCATTATTAGTAAGTGAAGAACAAGAAGAAGAATAGACAGACACATATGCATCTGGTCTGTTATAATCAATTATCAATCGCTATTTACTTGAAACTTTTATCATGTTTATATATATATATGACTATGCACGATGTTGTGTTTGGCTTGTGTTTAATTATGTCTACAACTCTTGGGACTAGAACGAGTGGGATCTATATGTATTATATTATCCTCGCTGAGGGATTTCTGTTTGCAATGCATAATAATCTGTATGAGAACCAATAACACAAGTTGTCCCAAACCATGGAGGTGAGTTGTCTAAAGTGTGGAGTCCACTGGATTACAGATGTGCTTAAATTCCAAAACACCGTAAATAAAAGAAACTTCACGCACTATACACACACGTTGAAATCACCTCAGCAGAAACCAGAGGAAATCTAAACATAAACATGAATAAATTTTGGTTGAGTGTAACTTTAACTTTAAGTTAAACCCTTGGATGACAACATACCTTGGATTGTGCATCCCTTCTTGTTTATGTTCCTAAGGTCCCACACCCAAACATATGAGAGAGCCTATTAGTGAAGAGAAACACCAGAAGAGATTGAGGCACTATTCATTCAACCGAGGAGCGCACCACCATCATTGAAGCGACTATCTAAGGTAGGAGACCTCGGAAGTTTGTTGTTCGATACTCCATTACAGGAGTTGACTTTGAAGAACATCTCTGTGATTCCGGTTCGAGCATAAACCTCATGTCTAAGACTACTGCAGAGAGGCTAGGGTTGCTGATATAAGACCTTCTAAGTTATTGAGTTTGCAGACTCTTTCCACCAAGACTCCGCCGGGCACCATTCATGATTTTTATTTAATATTATATGTCTAATGTTAAATTAAAGTAAGATAATAAAAATATAATTTAAGATTGTTATAAGTGGAAATATGATTTATGGTAAAAGCAAATATAAATATTGACAAAAAAATTTTATATCCAGTAGGAGAGCAAAACACTGATATTAGAATAGAAAGACTAAGAGAAATATGTAGAAGATGTATTTTTAGGTGTGTTTACAACGAACGAAATCGTTCGTTTATATAGACATAAAAATAAGTTACTGTGCAGTGATAGTGGGGTCCACACAAAATTATAACGCGATTTTATTGCTCCCTCTTTTTGACATTTGCGTCCCCCCCTTTTGACTTTACGTAACACTCCTCCTTGAAGACCAGTGCCACTAGTGTCTCTTGTGTTATGTCTTTTGTTGCCTCGTTAAAAACCTTTCTAGAAAAAACCTTAGTAAGGTAAAAATAATACAATCACGCAAGCTCCCCTTTGAATGATCATGATGTCATTTTATAGGTCTTGTTGACGACACATTCCAATGTTATGGACATGTTTCATGAACATAGTAGTAGGTAGTGAATTTGTGAAGAGATCTACAACATTTTCTGATGACCAAACATATCTTATTTCGATGTCTTTATTCTTCACGAGTTCTAGGGTATATAAAAAAACTTTGGAGGGATATGTTTAGTTCTATCACTCTTGATGTACCCTTCCTTCGTTTGAGAAACATATGCAGCATTGTCTTCATATAAGATAGTTGCCTCTATATTTACGTGGATTCCACTGCTTGATCGAATGTGTTGGTTTATTAACCTCAACCATGTACATTCTCTACTTGCTTCATGAAGTGCGATAATTTCAGCATGATTCGAAGAAGTAGCCACAAGTGTTTGCTTTTGAGAACGCCAAGATTTAGCAGTGCCTCCAATCGTAAATACGTATCCTGTTTTTGATCGAGCTTTATGCGGATCTGACAAATATCATGCATCTGCAAACCCAATCATTTGATCATTTGGATTTTTAGGATAAAATAATCCTAAATCAGTAATCCATTGAAGATAGCGAAAAACATGTTTAATCCCATTCCAATGTCTTCGTGTAGGAGACGAACTGAATCTTGCCAAAAGATTAATGGCAAATGATATATCAGGTCGAGTGCAATTAGCAAGATACATAAGAGCTCCAATTGCATTGAGATACGGTACTTCATGACCAAATATCTCTTCATTTTCCTTAGGTGGTCGAAATGGATCATTTTCGACATTTAGTGATCTAACGACCATTGGAGTACTGAGGGGTGTTGCCTTATCCATATTGAAACGTTTTAACACTCTTTTAGTGTATGTGGATTGATGTACAAATATACCCTTTTGAGTATGTTCAATTTGTAGGCCAAGATAAAACTTTGTCTGTCAGAGATCTTTCATCTCAAATTCCCCTTTCAAATATTCCGATGCCTTTTGTATTTCCCCATGAGTCCCAATTATGTTTAGATCATCAACATATACTGCGATAATCACAAATCCGGATTCTGTTTTCTTTATGAAAACACATGGACATATAGGATTGTTCACATATCATTTATTCGTTAAATGCTCACTAAGACGATTATACCACATTCGTCCATACTGTTTTAGCCCATATAATGATATTTGCAATTTTATTGCACATAATTCTTTGGGTTTAGATTTCAATGCTTCTGGCATTTTAAACCCATCATGAATTCTAATATAGATACCAGTATCTAATGATCCATATAAATATGCTGTAACGACATCCATGAGATGCATCTCTAGATTTTTGCTAGCCGCTAGACTCATCAGGAATCTAAACGTGATTGCATCAATAACGGGAGAATATGTTTCCTCGTAATCAATCCCGGGTCTTTGAGAAAATCCTTGAGCCACGAGACGAGCTTTGTATCTCATAATCTCGTTTTTCTCATTTCGTGTTCGAACGAAAACCCATTTGTATCCATCTGGTCTCACATATTTAGGTGTGAGTACAATAGGTCCGAATACATTTCGTTTATTAAGCGAATCAAGTTCGACTTGTATTGCATCTTTCCATTTGATCCAATCATGTCCTTTTTGACATTCATATACATATTTTGGTTCTGAATCATCGTTTTTCTCATTA
The DNA here is from genome assembly GCA_002933915.1 of Eutrema heterophyllum. Lineage (NCBI taxonomy): Eukaryota > Viridiplantae > Streptophyta > Magnoliopsida > Brassicales > Brassicaceae > Eutrema > Eutrema heterophyllum. The sequence goes on from PKMM01021740.1 coordinate 691,322, forward strand.
ATATCTTTGGACACAAGATATGAGAAAATATCATCAACATCCTTCATATCATTTCGATTCCATATCTTTTTATTATGGATGTAGGTGATAGAAATATGATTTTCTTCAGTTTCATGATGCTCATCATTATCATTGGACTCATGATTCGTTTCTTCCAAAATGATTTCTGCTATTGGGAATATTATGCTTTTCAGCTTCTTTTTGCTTTCTAGAATATTTATTCTTAGACCCAACCGATCTACCAAGTTCCAAGCGTGTTTTAGACTCACGGGTATCATATACTTTTCCACGTTCTTGTGGTATTTCAATTCGAGCAGGAACATTTGTAGCTGGTATATATGATTTCGTTACCATTTTGGTATCTGCAAATGCGTCAAAAAAGCTGATTTGCTATACTTTGCAAATGCATAATTCGTTGAACTTCTAGTTCTGACTGTTTTGTAGGAGGATCAAGGTGTAACAAGGATGTTACACACCATTTGATATCCTTTCCTACTTGTTTGTTTTCTCCCCCTAGAACTGGGAACACTTGTTCATCAAAGTGACAATCGGAAAAACGTGTCGTAAAGACATCACCATTTTATGGTTCTAGTATCGTATAATTGATGGAGAATCACAACCAACATATATGCTCAACCTTCTTTGTGGTCCCATCTTTGTTCGTTGCGGTGGTGCTATAGACACGTATTCCGCACAACCAAAAATCCATAGATGGGAAATATTTGGTTCTCTACCAAATGCCAATTAAATTGGGGAATACTTATGATATGCACTCGGTCTTATCCGAATGAGTGCTTCAGCATGAAAAATGGCATGTCCCCATACAGAGGTTGGAAGTTTTGATCTCATAATCAATGGTCTTGCAATCAATTGCAAACGTTTAATTAATGATTCAGCCAAACCATTTTGTGTGTGAACATGAGCTACATGATGTTCAACTTCAATTTCCGTTACCATACAATAATCATTGAATGCTTGGGATGTGAATTCAGCAGCATTGTCTAGTCAAACTCTCTTAATAGGATAATCAGAGAACTGAGCTCGTAGTTTGATTATCTGAGTTAGAAATCTCACAAATGCCATATTTCGAGATGACGATAGACAAACATGTGACCATCTGCTAGATGCGTCAATCAATACCATAAAATAGTGGAATGGTCCACATGGTGGATGTATTGGTCCACAAATATCGCCTTGAATTCGTTCAAGGAACTTTGGTGATTTTTTTTTTTCAATTTTGGTTGACGATGGTCTTATGATCAATTTTCCAAGAGAACATGCAGTACATGTCATTTTATTCCCTTGATATATCTCATGGATTTTTAGTGGATGACCATGTGAGTTCTCTATGATTTTTGCATCATTGTAGTGCCTGGGTGATCAGGGCGATCATGCCATAATGTGAAATCTTCTGGATTTCGTTTGATCACAAGAGGCGATTCTATTGCATCTATGTATGTATGATGCAAGCCAGAAGGAAGTTCTGAAATTTTTTCCAATATAAGCTTTTTGCCTAATTTATCAGAAGTTATATACATATACTTCTTTCCACTCTCAGTTGCAGACTGAGTTTCATATTCTTGAAAGTATATATCTTTGAAACTCAACAAGTTCCTTTTAGAATTTGGAGAATATAAGGCATTATGTATGAAAATTTTGTTTCATTAGGCAACATAAAGTTGGTTTTGCCACTTCCTTCAATCAAGTCTGTAGGACTCGATATTATGTTAACAACCATTTTTGTTGGTTTTATATCAGAGAAAAATCTCTTGTGCCTCAGAATAGTGTGTGTTGTTCCACTATCTGGTATACAAATTTCTTTAACAATTTTCTTCGGTATTGTTCCGTTTGAATCTTGATCCATTTCTGTAATTAACAAAAACATCAATAAAGAAGAATAAAATTTCATTCATAAAAGAAACATACAATAATTATACATTAGATTGCTGTTAAAACAACATTATTCATTTTAAACTTGAAATACATAATTATACATGGCATTACTGGAAACTATTCAGTATTCTCACTACAAGCATTTTAGTTATCCACAAAAGCGGTCTCGTCGAAATCATTTGCAAAGTCGGAGGAGTTGAGGTACGATGTACCCGCAAAATGTTCCATGAGGTTCACTTCCTTCCCTTTGCCTTTAATGGACTCTTGGTAGAACTTACAAAGATGTGGAGGGGATCGACATACATGGGCCCAATGCCCTTTTGACTCACATCTGTAACAGATTTTCTCACGCTTATGGGTAGAATTCTCTTGGGTTTCTTTCCCTTTAGGAGTATATTCAGGTCGAACCCATTTGTACGATCCCCTCCCTTTCGGGTTGTAAGTTTTTCCACGTCCGCGATTGAATCGACGGCCACAACCCCGATAGATTTGATTTTTTCTCTCGGGATTCTTCACATTTGTAGCATTTACTTCAGGGAATGCTCTGGTTCCCGTAGGTCGAGAGTTGTGGTTTTTTATGAGAAGTTCATTATTCTTTTCCGCTAATATGAGAGTCACAATTAGCTCATAGAACTTTATGTATCCGCGATTTCTATAAAGCTCTTGCAGGATATAGTGTTCTTTATGAAAAGTGAGGTAAGTCTTCTCGAGCATTTCAGCTTCAGAGACAGGCTTACCACAAAATTTCAACTGTGAGACTATTATCAAAATAGCATAATTATATTCATCTACTTTCTCAAAATCCTGAAACCTCAGGTTTTTCCACTCCTCTAAGGCATGATGGAGAGTTATTTATCTATGGTTGTCAAACCTTTCTTTTAGAGCTTGCCACATCTCTGCTGGGTCTTTTATGCCCGCATAGTCATGCGTCACATTTTCATCTAGATGTTTCCTTATAAAAATTATTGTTTTTGTCTTATCTTCGACAGGAGATTGGTTTCCTTCTTTTATTGTGTCGGACAATTTTTTCGACTCTAGATGAAGTTCCATATCGGTGGTCCATGCTATGTAGTTTGCTCCAGTAATTTTGAGAGTCGGGATCTTAAGATTCTCAACGTTTGCCATTTGTTTTCTAAAATAAAATAACAAAAAATATTATTAGATAGATGATTTTATTTTAAAATATGCGAGGCGGTGGAATACATAGCGATATTACAAAGAATACAAGTGCATAGAAAATTAAAATAAAAACCATCACATTTTCCTCGGGAGAAAATTCTCCAACGAGTAAACCGTAAAAAGCAACGAGTATAAAACCTATTACAAATTAAAAACGGATGAACCATTTTTCTTACAAAAATAAATGATTTTTTTTTCTTTTATAGATTATTTGGAGAAGAGATGAAATGTTTGAGTGAAGATGAGTGTATTTATAGATTGAAAAACACTGTTTATAGCCGTTTGAAAAGGTGAAAAATTTTGAAATTTTTTTCTTCGTGACCGTTGGTAAAAGTGATTGAACAGAAAATCGATCCAAAAATTTTAATAGACAATTAGTTGAATTTGCCAATTTTTGAATGAGGATTTTATATACAGGTGGTTGGACCTCTTTATATATTAATCATAATATAAACATATATTTAATGATAATATTATGTTGACGGAATTATCCACATTAGAACAATAAATATATTACATGGCGGTTCAACCGTCCGGTGTAATTGACCATAAATAAATAAATCATGGTGACCAAAGTCATCCATTTAAAATTGCGAGTAAATAAATTATGTTGATAAAATCATCCACCGTAAAAGCAATAAATAAGATTGTGAATAATTAAATTATGGTGATAAAATCATCCACCGTAAAAACAATAAATAAAATTACGAATAATTAAATTATGGTGATAAAATCATCCATAAAAGCAATAAATAAAATAAATAAATTATGGTACATTTAGTAATTAACCACACTATAAAATAATAAATTATTATATGGGTGACATATCCCTGCTATAGGATATATATTATAAATAAATATTATAAATTATCCTAAAGTGATCGTGCTGATAGGGTGCTATAAGTGAAAAATATGATTTATGGTAAAAGTAAATATAAATATTGACAGAATTTTTTTATACACGGTAGGAGAGCAGAACACCGATATTATAATAGAGAGACAAGAGAAATATTTAGAAGATGTATTTTTTAGGTGTGTTTACGACGAACGAAATCGTTCGTTTATATAGACATAGAAAAATTAATTACTGTACATACATAGTAACAATGGGGTATACACAAAATTATAACGCGATTTTATAGCTCCCTCTTTTTTATATTGCGTCTGTAACAAAAATCATATATAATCTCAAATATAAACATGAAAAACTTTTTGTTGAGTTGCACTAACATTTTTACTTTAAGTTGATATAAAAAATGTGGCATCGCCTTATAAGTAAGTAAACACAGAGAAACCTTTTATGTTCCCACCAATCTCTTGTTTAATTGCTTCAGTGGTGTCGTCGCATCTGGACCCACCGGCGGTTGCTGACGAGCCACCGTCAGTTAAACCTTATTTCTAAGTCAGATTGGAGAACCACTTGACGACCCTGAATCTCATCGTCTGCAACCTTGGAGACACGAGTGTGTTCTTGCTCGTTCTTGAATCATCCTGAAACCCTAACTCTTAGTCTCCTGGCTCTGCTCGAATTTGGGTGAAATTTCAAGATATCCCCAAGATTGAGGTGAATAAAGTCTTAGACGGGTATTAATCGGATGCACTGACCACTTAGTATTCGATCGAATTGCTTACATGTTGGTTGATACAATGAAAACAATTTGAATTAGCTGAATAGGACAAAGCTTAGCCTAGAAATAGTTTCCTAATATTCATCTATTTTGAAGTTAATCTCAGATTGCTGCATCACCCTTGATAGAGATTGTTGGAGCCACGAAGCCTCGAGAAGAGTAAGAAATATAGTTTGAATCTTTAGATCCAAGACAAAGCATTCAATATAATGATACGTACGGCAAAATAGAACGATCCAAGCACACCATTCTTTCTTATGTTTGGTACAATGGTTTTGTTATTCAAGACCCAAGAACAGAGTACTAGCTTAACATAGATAAGGACTGGACCCCATAGTTGCATCAAACCGGATCTGGACCCATAGTTGCATGAAACCGGATATTTTTACTTATCTGTTTTTTTTTTCATATCTTGAAATTCAACAGATGCGATGTTCCATCGAGACATTTCTCAATGTATCCCTTTGAGTACTCTGGTATCATGAATTCTATATATTTTGGAGGGTTTTCTTCAGAGATAAGCTCTTTGATTGGTGCGTAAACTGTGGAATTTGGATTCAGCTCTGTTTGCAAGCACCCTATGCTCGACGCTTATGAACTTGTCATTCGTCATCAGCTGACACAAACAAATAAATAAAAAAACACCTTAGGTGAGAAAGTAATTCAATGCATCTCTCACTAAAACATATGTTCTATGTTTAGTGTTTCTTCTACTTTTACTTAAAAGTATGGATTCAATGGTCTTACATGCAAGAAATCTCCGATGTTGATGACAAGAGCCCCAGGTAGAGGCGAGACATCGACCCAACAGTCTTGATGAAGAACTTGAAGACCACCAATGTTGTCCTGAAGAAGAATGGTGATAAAGGTGTTGTCGGAATGCTTACTTGTGCCCAAAGTTAAGCCAGGCTGTGGACAGGGAGGGTAATAATGGCATATCATATTCAAACCCTTCATGCAATCCAATCTTTTGAGGGTCACAGAGCTCAAACTTAGAGTTTCTGAGAGAAGTTCAAAGAGTAAACCACCTAAGCTCATCACATGCTTTGAGTATCCGATCATAGCATCCCTGAGCCAATGATGTTAGAATCAATATATCTTCAATATATTTCCTAAGATAAAAACAAAATGACCTGCAAGCCACTGGGAGCTCCTTAGGGTTTGGAGGATCATGAACCATATAACAAGCGAAGGAGTCTCTAAAGTTACCAGAAGACGAACTGTACAGCTCGAAATTATTGTGGTAGATAAATGTTTTGGTGAAGTCGTAGGAGATGTAAGATTTCTTAACCTCAGGATCTTCTTCGTAGAACCTAACAACACCATCTTTAATCTCTTCAATAACGCTTAAAGGCACACCATGGTTAATCACCTGGAAAATACCCCCACTTCTCTGCAGCGTCTTTGATCTTCTCCACAACACCTTCACGTGACACTGCGTCCACGTGGATGCCTGAAAAGTCGATGACAGGGATTGCGGAGTTGGAGGAAGAGACACACTACAAGAAAACACAGCCGTTTCCTACGGCATTTCCGACGAAAGTTCCCGACGGCAAAGAATCCCTCAGAAAGTCCGTCAGAAAATATATACGTTAACATAGCCGTTGTGTAGCCGTTAGAATTTTAATATTTCCGACGGATTTAGGTCATCCGTCGGAAAAAGTAGTAAAATTTAAAAGCCGTCGGAAATACAGAGAATTTTACTTATAAATATGCATCCACCCTCATTTACAACTCACAAGAAAACTAAAACAAAAAACTCTAGAAATATGTCTTATTTTCGATCGTGGATGGACGAACCAACGATGGATCCAGAGTCTAACTTACTTAAAGACTAGTACGCAAAAGGTGTTGGCGAGTTCATGGAATTGGCATGTAATCAACCGGAAACCATTAAAACCCGTAAGTTGAAGTGTTTGTGTTGTAATTGTCGGAATTGGCATAATGTTAGGATTGATATTGTTTGGCATCACTTATATTTGAATGGGTTTATGCCGGGTTACAAGATTTGGTACCTCCATGGGGAAAGACCGGATGTTGGTAGTACGAGAACTAGCGAACATTATATTGCTGATAGCTTAGAAGAACATAGAGCGGAAGTAGATTTTGGTGTAGGTACTGTTCAGATGGTGAATGATGCGTATAGGGAAAATGTGCAACCAGTCAGTGAGGATGAAGAAAGGATTGAAGAACCTAATTTAGAAACACAACATTTTTTTTGATATGTTAGACGCAACTAAGCAACCGTTGTACAAAGGATGTAGAGAGGGTCATTCGCCTTTATCATCTGCAAGTAGATTGATGACCATAAAGACGGACTACAATTTGGCTTAGGATTGTGTGGATGCGATAGCAGATTTTGTGAAAGACGTTCTCCCTGAAGATATTCTTTCACCAGCTTCATACTACGAGGTGCAGAAACTGGTTGCTGGTCATGGATTGTCGTATCAAATGATAGATGTGTGCATTGATAATTATATGATATATTGGAGAGATGACGAAAACCAAACCACGGTATCATGGAACAAGTGGGAGAGTTCAAGTTCCATATAAACGGATGTGGTATTTACCGTTAACAGATAGGTTGAAGAGGTTATATCAACCTGAGCGTACGGCGGGTCCAATGAGATGGCATGCAGAGCATAGAACAGAAGGAGAGATTATGTATCCTTCAGATGCAGAAGCGTGGAACATTTTCAAGAAGTTTATCTAGGTTTTGCGTATGAGCATCGAAATGTATATCTCGGATTATGTACAGATGGTTTCAACCCATTTGGGAAGCATGTAAGACAATACTCTTTATGGCCAGTAATTGTGTCACCTTACAATTTGCCGCCATCTTTGTGCATGCGTCGAGAGTTTCTGCTTCTCTTTATTCTTGTTCCCGGTCCAGAGCATCCTAAGAGATCACTTGATGTGTTCCTGCAGCCACTAATCTATGAGTTGCAACTGTTATGGGAGCATGGTGTTGAAGCGTATGATGTTTCATGTCAGCAGAATTTTAAGATGCGTGTGGTACTTATGTGGACTATTAGTGATTTCCCAGCATATGATATGTTATCTGGGTGGACAGCTCATGGAAGGTTATCGTGCCCGTATGGTCAAGATAACATTGATGCTTTCCAATTGAAGCATGACCGAAAGACGTGATGGTTTGATTGTCATAGGAGATTTCTACCAAGGGATCATCCGTATTGTCGAAGTACCACGTTGTTTACAAAGAAGGAAAAAGTGTTTGATGGTCCGCCTCCTGAGTTAGACGGTACTTATTTGTTGAATTAGTTAAGAGATTTTGGAGCTGGAATGACTCCTTACTGCGGGGGTAATGGTCATGCGCCTATTGACGGTTGTGGTGTATATCATAATTGGCATAAGATGAGTAATTTTGGGATTTGCCATATTAGAAGGACCATCTGTTGAGGCATAATCTAGATGTTATGCACATTGAGAATAACTTATTTGACAACATCATGAACACCGTGCTTAATGTCCAAGGGAAGACGAAAGATCATTTGAAGTCTAGATATAACTTGCCAGATATTTGTTCGCCTAAAGAGCTTCATGTTATGGCGAACGAAAAATGTCCAATCCCCATGTACCGATTAGATGCGCGTTCAAAGCAAGAGTTCTTCGACTAGATTATCCACAGTGTTAAATTCCCGGCCGGATACGCATCTAACATGCGTAATTGTGTTGATATTGGAGACGGAAAATTTACAGGAATGAAGAGTCATGATTGTCATGTTGTGATGCAGCGCCTCTTTCCATTTGCTTTTGCCTATATTCTACCACAAAACATCCACAAAACAATTGCATGTACATTTACACTAAATTATGTATATTCTGAACACATTTAGTCATAAATCTATCATTATATATATATATATATTTTTTTTTTTTTTTATTCATACGTTTTTGTCTAATATGCAAGGGTTAGTGCTTTCTTCCGGGATATATGTACTAGAACACTTACTGTTGAGGGTATTCGCAATTTGGGTGAAAATATACCGATGATCCTATGAAACCTCGAGAAGATTTTTCCACCGTCTTTCTTTGATGTTATGGAACATCTTCCAATTCATCTCCCCCGAGAAGCAGCACTTGGTGGCCCTGTTCAATACCGTTGGATGTATCTGTTTGAGCGCTATATGTTCCATCTCAAGAAAAAGGTCAAAAATTTAAGCAAAGTCGAGGGTTCTATTGTGGCACAGAGCATCAATGAAGAAACCTCAATCTTTGCCGAATATTACTTTCCATCTGAAGTCCGTATGAAGTGTCGACGACCTTCACGCCATGATGATGGAGGCGAAAGACCAACTTATCCCGTCTATGTCCCAAACATGTTTGCATAAATCGGACGACTTAGTGGAAAAGGGAAGAATCGAAAACTAACAAATCAGTAGTACACTCATTTGCATATGTATATTCTCACCAACTGCGAAAATATTTTGGAGTATGAGAGGTATATCATTAATACAATATAATTTATAAACATTTTGTTCTATTTTATTACTTTCTAATCATTTATGTGTTTTTTAATAGGATTTACATGGCTATAATACTGTCTTATTATCCAGATTCTACAGAGGAAGAACTAGAAAACCTCAAACAGAGGGGAAGGTGTTAAAATTGACGAATTCGGTGTTACATCGGTACGTTCGAGCATACCAGGTATTCTTCTATTGCTTCACAAGCATACCAGGTATTCTTGTTCTTTATATATATATATATATATATTTGCTTTAGTAATAAATCTTAATTAACGTGTTAATTTGTTAATTATATACATTGTCATTACATATCCATGTATGCTATATTAGATACCCTCGAATTAGGAACATACAAGACCCTTGGATCACAGTGACTAATATTAATCCGCGAGGAAAAGTATATGGAGTTTCTGATCACGATCCCTTACAGCCGAGCGGCAATGGTCGTATGGCTCCGATTGAGCATTCTCTTTACATCGACCTCGTGGTTGACTTCACCCAATTCGGAGATGCAAGGGTGCATTCGGAATCAGAGGAAGAGGTTGGAGAATTTGACGACGATTCAGATTCAGTTTCTTCTTATTATTCATTGGATTCGGATTAAGTAGTTTATAATTTTTTTTATATAGTTTGTAGTAGTGTATTTAATTTATATAATAAATTGAATATTTGAATATGTTAAGTGTTTTCATTTAATCAAGTGTTATATTATTGTATAATTCAAGTGTTATATAATTAATAAAATATTTCTATTATTTACGAATTCCGTCGAAAATCCGTCGGGAATATCCGACCGATTTCTGACAGATTGTGGATAAACATGCACAAAAACATGTTTCACATGTTTAATTAATCCGTCATGAATTTTTGACGGATTTCCGACGAGTTGTGGTTTCGTGTTTCCGAATTCAAAAAGTATTGACTATATATATTCCCGAACAATACTGGTTATGTTTAAAAACACTTACAACTTCACTTATGCATACAAACAATCAAAATCGAGGTTTTACTAAATTTACACAATGATACTGAAAAATGTTTCTAAATGTACAATGCTTCTTAAGTAATTGTTATTACTGATCTTCTTTTTGTTTTTTGTATTGTTATATAATGTAAGAGAAAATAGTTCTCAAGTGTTATATGATCTTGACTTTAATGTGTATGTTAGATGCACAAAAAGGATCGGACCTTCGATATATGCGAATTATAAAACCGTTTCACAAAACCGTCAGAAATCCCTCAGGAATTTCTAACGGATTATGCTCGTCCGTCGGAAATGCGACGGACATTCCTGTGGGATTTCCGACGGATTGTGATTTAGGGTTTAGGGTTTAGTCGGTACTGCATCGGAAAGATTTTAAAATTTAGTAAACCAATTGAATTTTCAATTCACGGGTGAAAAGTAAATCCCTCGGGAATCCGTCGGTTATTTCCGACGGATTAGATCAATCCGGAACTTCGTTGACCGGCCAATAAGAAGACATTTGGCCAATCAAAAATATCTTTATCCGTCGGAAATCCGTCGGATATTTCCGAGGGATTTCCGACAGATTGCCCGCGTCTATTCCCGAAAAATTTGGTGAACCGCCATATTAAATTTCAATTAATATTTGGATATCCGACGGGTTAAGTATTCCCGACGGATTTTTCCGTCGGAAACTCCGTCATATATTCATCTCACGTGGATCTCCTTCCTCATTTGCAAAAATCTCAATCTCTCTCTACGGTTTTCTCTCTTCCCAAACCGAAAACATGTAAGTTTTCATGAAATCTATCCTTTTCAATTTGTTAATTTTAATATTAGGTTGTTAGAAATGGTTTTAGTTTGTTGGAATTAGGTTATTAGAAAGTATTTAGGATTTTTTTAATGTGCTTGTTGTTGGAATTTGGTTGATTATGTTGTTAATTCGAATTAGGTTGTTTATTTTGTTAATTCTAACTAGGTTGTTGGAATTAGGTTGTTTATGAAATTTAAATCATTTAAAACATTTTTTTAATATAAATTTTTATTTTTGAATTTTAAATCATTCTCAAGAATTTTTTTTTTTTTGAACAACGATTTCATTAGAACACGATACAGAGTTACACGCTGATGTGTGAGAATTCCCGGAGGGATTTCTTAGCTAGAGCGTCTGCCAATCTATTGGCGGTGCGAGGAATGTAAGAAAAAGAGATACAAGTAAAACAGTTTGATAGAGTTTGGATATCCCGGAGGATTCCATAAATTTCTTTAAGATGCTCCCTTGTTGTGATAACTCGGATTAGATCTTGAGCATCTGATTTGACATGAACATTGTTCCATCCGTTTTCCATGGCATGAGTAAGAGCCCCACGAATTGAAAGTGCTTCAGCCATCAATGCAGAGGTTACAAAGTCTTCCGCTGCGTTCCCTTGCTCCAGATTTGTCGAAGTCTGGTCTGAAAAGATCCAGCCAAGTCCTGCGATTTTTGTTTCCGATTTCCATGCTGCATCGGTGTGAATGGTAATATGACCAATTGCTGGGAGTTGTCCAGGTTCTTTGTTGAGCAGATTTGCGACAACATTCTCCTTTTCCTGCGCCATTTGCCACTCTCTAGCATCCACATAAGCTTTAATAACAGTTTCCTCAACTGAGAAAACTCTGTTTTCGAAGAGTAATTGATTGCGGGCTGACCAAATCGCCCAGCAAATCCATAGGAAGATTGGGCCGTTGCCAATTCCTGTCGGAGGAAGGCAAACCAAATCTCTGGAGTTTCTAAACCCTGCGACAAAGTCCTGTACCAAAGAGATATTTGTTGCGGTTTTAAAAGGAGTTAGCAGCCATACTTTCCTTGCATACACACATTGGAAGAAGAGGTGTGTTGCAGTTTCGAGTTCGCCGCAGTGGATGCACGTAGAGGCAGAGGATATGCCCCTTTTCAACAGATTTTCTCCTAACGGTAGTGCGCCTTGAATGATTTTCCAAATGAAGATTTTTAGTTTTGGGGACAATAAACCTGCCCAGATTTCTGTATTCCAGTCGTAGAGCAAGCGATTTGGATCGTGTTGGTTAGATGCAGAAGCAGTCATCTCTACAGCTGTGTGGTAGCCGGACTTTGTAGAGTAGATTCCCGATTTGTTAGGAGGCCAAATAAAGGAGTCCTCTGCATCTTTGAGGCTCGGCCTGATGCAAAAAATATCAGCAGCTAAACCGGGTAGGATCTCTTGTATTTTCATGCGATCCCAGGTGTTTGTGTCCTCCCGGAACAGGTCTGAAACCATAAGATCTTTGGTGTGTCTTGTTAGAGGGCCAACCGGTATCAAGGGGACGTTTGTGGAGATCCATGGGTCATGCCAAACTCTTGTTGCCTTCCCGTTACCAATTGCTTTTCCCAGTTTTGTATTAAGGAGATCTGTTCCAATGAGAATACTACGCCAGCCGTGCGAAGCAGCCTGAGTTGCGGTAACTTCTAAGAAGTCCTGATTATTGCAGTATTTCCCGAGGAGAACTCTTGCTAGAAGGCAGTTTGGCTTTTGAAGGATTCGCCAACTCTGTTTTGCTAAGAGTGCGTCATTAAAAGATTGGATGTCACGAAATCCCAGTCCTCCATCTTTTTTGGATCTAGTTAACTTTGACCAGGCAATCCAACACATCTTCTTTCTCTCCGGTGTTGCATCCCACCAAAATCTCGTTAGAGCAGATTGGATTCGTTTACAAAGGCTAGATGGGAGCTTGAAGCAGGTCATAAAGTATGACGGGATGGCCGATAAAGCATATTTGATCATTTTCATTTTCCCGGCAGTTGAGAGGAAATTTGATGACCAGCTTAAAGCTTTTTGTCTTATGCGATCCACAATGCTTGTGAAGAGATCTTTTTTCCTTCGTCCAAAGTGTTCCCGAAGGCCTAGATACTTCCCTAAACCGCCTTCTTTAGAGATTTCCAGCGTAGTCTTGACTCGTTCTCTTATATCAGGAGGTGTTTTTCCTGAAAAAGTGATTGCTGATTTGTGTTTGTTGATGACTTGACCAGATGCAGCTTCATATTTTCGGAGGATCTTGAGCAGCTCTTCACAGCTTTGTGGAGTAGTTTTACCAAAAAACATTGTGTCGTCGGCGAAGAATAGATGATTGATGCGTGGACTTCCTCTTGCCACTCGAATACCAGGCAGGGTTCCTCTATCAATCCCTGCTTTACACATACCCGACAGAACCTCTCCGCAAATGATGAATAGATAAGGTGACAGCGGATCGCCTTGCCGTATACCTCGCTGCGGGGTAACGTGTCCTAGTGATGTTCCGTTGATGAGAAAAGAGTAGGAAACAGTGGTTATGCATTGCATAATCCAGCCTCTCAGCATTTAATGAAATCCCATTCTTTCCATAACATATTCGATGAGAGCCCATTCCAATCTATCGTAGGCTTTGCTCATGTCGGTTTTAATCTCCATTGAGCAATGCTTTTGAGCTCCTGGGCGTTTCAAGAAATGGAGTGTCTCATGTGTGATCATCACATTGTCGGATATGGCTCTGCCCAGAACGAACGCAGATTGGTTTTCCGAGATTATTTTGTCAAGGACAGGTTGTAGATGCCGAGTGATGATTTTTGAGATTATCTTGTAATACACGTTGCATAACGCGATAGGTCGATAATCCGCCACTGCTTTTGGTCCGGTGATTTTTGGGATTAGTCTCACATGAGTGTGATTTGTCGATCTTTGCAGCTCACCATTGGAGAAGAAAGATTGAACTTCTGCGATGATGGCAGGTGCCATTATTTTCCAATTGGTTCGAAAGAAACTTTCCGAGAAGCCGTCTGGGCCAGGAGCCTTATCAGGGTGAATCGAGAATAACGCGTTACAGATTTCTCTCGCACTTGGCTGAGCGATTAGCTTCTCATTCGTTTCGACTGATATGCATGGCTGAATCGCTTCATTGACGATATCTGAGCAGTTTTGTTCGTTTGATGTGAAGAGGTTTGAGAAATAAGTGGTGATGACCTCAGATATCTCTGCTTCTTCAAAAAAAGCTTTCCCGTTACCATCTTCGATTACTGCAAATTTGTTGACCGCTCTCCTTCTCCTTGCAGCAGCATGGAAATACCCATAATTTTTGTAGCCAAGCGAGAGCGCGTCCTACTTCTTTGTTTCCAATACTCTTCCTCCTTCGTGTACGCCTTTTTTAAGTCGGAGTTGATTTTATGGATGAGGGCTTCATTATGGATTTGATCACTCATTGCATCTTCAAGGTTTTGCTTTGCCGCTACAATTGCTTTTTGGTTGTTTGCGTGGTGATCACGGTTCCACTTTGAGATAGCTTTTCGACAAGCAGAGATTCTTTGTTCCACCGACGCTGATGGGGAACAGCTCCATGTCTCGCTAACAATACGGGTTATTTCCGGGTTGTCTCTCATTCGACGATCGTACCTGAAAAGGCTGCGCTTCTTGTTGGACGGAGGTTCGAAGTAGGATATGATTGGTCGATGATCCGAGCCTTCGAACCTTAGATAATTTCTACCAGAGGGGAAAGCTTCTGCCCAGGAGCTGTTTGAAAGAGCTCGATCAAGCCTACAATGAATTAGATGATTGTTGCAGACACCTCTCCAAGAGAACGAATTCCCAGAATGTTGCAAGTCGAAAAGGTCGCATTGCGACATGAAACCTCGGAAATCAACAAAGGAACCTTCAGCTCGTGTAGGGCCCCCTCTTTTTTCAGAGTTGTTGAGGATTTCATTGAAATATCCAGTCAAGAACCAAGGCATATCCCGAGATGAAGAGAGGTCTGCAAGATTACTCCAGAGTGATCTGCGTTTAGGTTGCTCAGGTTCACCATAGACAAAAGTTGCATAGAAAGTGTTGTGTTTATATTTGATTACAGAATCAATATAGTTGTTGCAGCAAAACAATACTTCTAAGTCAAGCTCAGATTTCCAAAATAACGCAAGTCCTCCGCCTCCCGGACTGTGTGGTGGGAACAAGACTCGTGAACCGTAGTCCATCCAATCCAGTTTTTTCAAGACGAAGTCATCAGGGTTTTTTGTTTCCATAAGAAAGAAGATGTCGGGGCCAATAGTTTTAACGATCTCTCGTAGACGCCGGACTGTTGCGGGATTCCCCAAACCACAACAATTCCAGCTCGCCACTTTTAAGGAAGGGGATTTTGCGGAATCCGAAAATTCGCTGCTCCTTTCGATATTGGTGGTACAATCTTTGGTTTAGGAGGTGCTTTGCTTGTGGAGGCAGTAAGCCCCGGGTTTGTTGTGACTGTGTTGTGATGTGAGGATGCTTGTCTTCGAGGAGGTGCAGGTTTTGATTGAGCAGTTGTTTTACTTTGGGAAGACCTCGGCTTTGGTGAATGTTGGACGGCTTGAATATTTCTCTTCCTCGATCCAGCTCCAGGGATTTGGCGTGGGCTGCTGATTGGATGTTTTCTTGTTGGCGGTCGTCCCCTTTTCCTTCTCGGTGCTGGTTCAAGTGTTAGTTCAGTCATTTCTTGTTGATCTGAGGTGGATGATTCTCCAATTTGTTCTTGAGACAGAACAACGTTATACGATTGGGTGGTCGTATGGGGGCTTGTTGCTGCAAAAATAGCAGCCGCAGTTTCAGCCATGAGTCCCCTCTTCTCTCCTTCAATGACTCGTTGCCTTCTTGCTGCACTTTCAGTGGGGTCAGCGCAGTTTATATATTGGATAGTTACTTCCTGCAGTTCCTCTAGAATTTCCTCCGTAGATTGTTGCTGTCGCTGCAGGGTGCATGTTTGCAGTGGTGGGAAAGATTCCCGATCCAAGTTTTTGGTTCTTCGGGGTTGAGGAGGTGGTTGGGAAGATGCAGATACTTCTCTTGGAGGCTGTTTGTCACTAGTATCTTTTTCTCTCCAGCGTGCCGCAGGTGGAGATCTGTATGATTCAGGTAGCAAAGATTTTCGGCGGAGGTGAAGCCTTAAGTCGCTTTAGTTTGCTTCGCTATGATGACTTTCTTGAGCGTGTGAATTATCTCTGGTTCGTTGGTAAGGTTGTGAATCAGTTGGCCTAGCTCTTCCTGAAGATTGTCGTGAGCCATTAGGTCCTTGATATTCTCTGCTGTTTGATGTAGATTTCCTCAGGTTGTCGTACGCTTTTGAGGAAGGTCTTTCACCGAATGGGATGCCGTGTCTATCAAATCTCTGGTTGAAATCTCCTTCTCGCCCGTCATGTCGAGTGTGCTCTGGAGAAGATTTTCTTTTGGGCAAAGTTTCATCTCTGTTTTGGTCGCGAGGAGGTTTTCCATTGTCTCGATGGGGATCTCGGTCGGAGCGTTGAGTTAAGCTTTTCCTCTGTTTGTCAGGGCAGTTCCTTTTGTCGTGGGATAGACGCTGGCAGAAGGTGCAGTGGAATTCCAGTTTTTCGTATTCCAAGGTTACAACAGCTTCCTCTCCTGTTGCAAAATCAATGATTGTTTCTTTGATGAGTGGTTGAAGCCCATTGATGAGGACTCTAACTTTTGCAAAGGTTTTGGTAATCTCATGATTTTCCAGCGTTCCTAACTCTTTGCCTATTTTGGTTACCATAGCTTTTTTGCAATAGTGTAGTGGAATACCTTTGAGCCGGATCCAGAAGGGGATATGCGATGGGAACGATGGAGAGATAATGGGTTCCCACCGCTGAATAATCAGCATCCATCTTGCAAAGTGGTAAGGCCGATTGTTGAGGACTTTGACGATGTCTTCCTCATAGTCGAAACGGAATTGGAAGCAATTGTTGCCGAGATCTGAGCCGATAGCTTTCCCTTTAAGAGCCCATCTTTTGGAGATGAAAGGTATCATCGCCCACAATCGTTGTTCCTGAGGGTTCGTGAGTCGTCCGATGAGGGTAAGAGCATTATCTTTTATGAGGTCAGATGTGTCGATTTCTGGAGCTCTAATCCGTTTTTGCGGCGGTTGTTCGGATGAGAGAGCTATTCCTTTTCCTTTTTCCGCGTAAGTGAAACGTCGCGCCATGGATGTAGCTTGGGAAAAGCGTTGCCGGAGAGGTTGTCTAGAGTGGATGCAGATGAGATAGGCGTAATGGAAGCAACCGAAGGGATTTCACAAGGGTTGAATAGCGTGGGAACTCCAAGTAGCCCATAACTCCTTGTAACCATGTAGATGATGGCCGGTTTGCAGGAAAATACGGAAAACAGAGCAGCGAGATACCAAGGGCGGAGGTCTTGAGCAGTGTTGTGATGAGAGGAGGCTTACCGGGGCTACGGCGGACCCTCCGACAAAAGTCGGGGGTGGAACCACATAGATTCAACACCAGAAGCGGGATTCCGGTGAAGAAAAGGCCGACTTTTGGGAAATCATGTCCTCTCTCATGAATTTTATTTATTAGAATTCGTTTTAAAATTAATAAAATGCATCTTATTGAATTAAAACATCGTTTTCTAATTAAATTGTTTTTTTTATGAATTTTAATCACTTAATAAAATTATTATCAATTTAAATAAAAGTATTAATTATTTTTTATGAATTCTAATGACTTAATAAAATTAGTATCATTTTAAATAAACGTTTTATGAAATATAAATAATTTATGATTTTAAAAGAATGTTACTTAATATTTATAATTTAATAATATGTTCTAATTTAATAATATGTAATGATTTTACTAATATGTTATGATTTTATGAAATATAAATAATTTATTAATTTTTGATAATAATAATTTATAAAATAAACTAATTGTAATTGAATTAGTATATTATTTTCAATTTTTTTGAATTTGATAAATTTTTTACTTTTTTGTAATTTAATTAATATAATTTTATAATTAATTTTGTTAAGGGATTCGTACGAAGAGTTTAGTCGTCGCCAGTCCCGGTCGACTCAGCGGCTAGTTGTCGGGAGCAGTTCGGAGTCACAAACCCCGTCTGCTACTCGTGTCTCGGAGTCCCCGATATCAGGACAGCCTCCCCCTGTACACATGAGCATCGAGGAATTCGTGTCTCAGCCGGGCCGAGAGCGTCTGCAAGTGCTTGAGCCATTTCCTGTCGGCAATCAGACATGGTAAGTAATTTAATTAAATTTTTAAGTTTTTACTAATTAATTATAAATTTTTATTAAATTAACAAATTTGTTTCGGTTTATGTCTGTAGGTTTGGTTATTCGCATAATGGCATTACTAAGTCACTTTTGAGTATGATGCACAGACTTCTCAAGCTTCCGTACAAGACATATTATGATATGCCGTCTGATGATCGCGAACTTTGGTTGCGCCAATTTGTTGTAAGTACTGTTTTGTTTATTTTTTTTGGTTTACCAGCTAAACTCAAATGTACTTATTTGCTTCTTTTTTAGCAAACCTTTACTTGGCATCGTGAGCTCACTGACGAGGTTAGAAATGAGTTCAACAAGGAGGCGTCGACATACTACTCTATCAACGAGTGGAAACAGTTGTGGGTCAAGGGGAAGACGCCAAAATATGCAAACAAGACGGTGTTTGAGGGTCCATTGGGAGCAGGACTCGACGATAACTCTCTCCTCGACCAACTCAAAGAACCGGAAGAGCGACGGAGGCGGAAAAGGGGTGGCGGTCCACAATTTGGGTTCTACGAGTTTCTTATCCCGCGAAAAACAATTGGTAAGTTTTTTTCTTTTCATTATTTATTCGGTGATTACTTTTTTAAATATTATTAATAATTTGAATAAATTTATTTTACAGACGGAACGTGATGGTCGGCGTCCAGATTATCTAACTTTGATGGAGGACACACACACCAATAAATAAACCAAGCAAATTCAGGATCAGCTAGCATTGGAGGTCATCGAGAATGCTAGGAAGAAGAAGGCGGAAATCCAATTTACCCAACCGGAGTTGTTCACGTCTCTAGACCGATCCACCTCTTCCAACAACTTTCCTGAAGATTTTTTTTTTTTTTAACAAAGTTTTCCTGAAGATTTGATCAACCAAATTGTCATCGAGGTAAATTTTTATTATTTTTAAATTCTTCAGTTTATTTTATTTGAGTTGGTATTTACTAATAATAATATTTGTTTTAATTCGCAGGTAACTCCGACGAGTAAGGGTCGTATCTTCGGTTTAGGAAACCGTTTCCTAAACCAAAGAGCATCCTCTACTTCTTCGTCTTCCCATTCCCTAAACCCGGAGCTCGTTCAGGCGCTTCAAGAAAAAGATTCCCGGATTGAAGCTTTGGAGCAGTTAGTGGCGGACCAGAAACTCGAGAACGACCGGAGAGACGCGGAGATAAGAGCGGAAAACGAACGGAGAGACGCAGAGCTTCGAGCAGAAAACCCGCGGAGAGACAAAGAGCAGAGGAACATGCTGGAAAGGTTGCGGGCAAAGTTCGGGGATTTTTATGTTTTATATTTTTATTATTTAAGATAATTTTAATTTATGGTTTATTTAATTAAAAACAATTATAATTTAATATTTTATAAATTTACATTTCTTTTTAATTAATTTACAATTTTTACAATTTATAATAAATCCATATATTATAATTTTAAAATAAATTATAAAACATAAATCAAATTCGAATTATGTCGGATAATGGGTTCGTCGGAATTCCGTCGGGAAAGACTGTCGGCGGAAATCCGTCGGGAATTAGTTCCGTCGGTCCGTCGGGAATCTGTCGGGAACTACGTCCGTCGGGAATCCGTCAGGAAACTCTATATCCGGCGGATTGATATCGTCGGGATCCTTCGGTTTACAGACCAATTCCCGACAGACTATCTGTCAAGAATACCGTCAGGATTGATTTCCCGACGGTATTTCGATGCATCATTCCCGACGAATTCCCGATGGGTGTTCCGACTGCTTAACCCGTCGGATTGTATCGGAAAATGCTCGTCGGAAATCCGTCGGGAAATTCCGACGAATTATTGTTTCCAACGCTCCAGTTCCGACTGATGCCGTTTGTCGGAAATCCGACAGTAAAAACCTTTTCCCGACGGATAAGCCCCTCGGTTTTTGCCTTTTTCTTGTAGTGACAGAAGGTTTCTTGTCATGTAAGGCAACTGGAGGAAGGCCGAAGATAGGAGAGACCTCGGTGATTTGAGGCTTCAACG
Source organism: Eutrema heterophyllum (assembly GCA_002933915.1). NCBI lineage: Eukaryota > Viridiplantae > Streptophyta > Magnoliopsida > Brassicales > Brassicaceae > Eutrema > Eutrema heterophyllum. Next base: position 711,511 of record PKMM01021740.1, read on the forward strand.
AGGTCTTCCACTGCAGCTTTCGTTTCATCAAAAGACTTGCACTCAAATTCGATTAAGTTTTTGGCCACCATTTTTGTTTTCGTTTTATCTTTTTTTTTTCAATGAAGATTTCTCACAAAATAAAGTTGCTATATAGCAGACTGATAACACCATATTTTACATCTTTGTAAGGTTTAGTTTCATAGGTTTTTAATCCCACTTTGTATAGTTTTGGGATATTTTCATGCATTTGAGTCTCATTTCATATTGACTTGCATTTTAGAAGTCCTAGAGAGTTTTGTGTCAGTTTTGGCTTGCTAGAGCCATTTTCAGGTGTTCTTGGAGCTGGAGAAGTTAGAGGAGTGTGGATAGCAATCACGGAAGGCCAAGGGGCAAGAAAGACAAGGAAAAGGTGATGGAGCCCCTGATGATCAGTTTTATCGGCCATGTGGTCGATAATGAGGGCCGATAAAACGTCTTGTCTCGTGCCAAGAAGACGTTGCTCCTGCCAAACCATTTTATCGGCCATTTGGCCGATAAAAGCAAAGATCAAGCATCGAGAATATGTGTTTGGAGATCGACTCGTATGGAAGTCTTCCCTTTGGATTTAGCTTTAGAGCTCTTCATCAAAGTTGTTGGTAATTGAGTTAGCTATCCAATGGGAGTGGTTTCAAGTCGTTCCGAGCTGTATTGAAGGATTTACATCGGATTTAGTGGACACATATCAACTCTGCCGCGAAGGAGATGCATCCGAGAATGAAGGCTCCCTGGTGAAGTTTATATCGGCCATATGGTCGATAAAGATGGTCGATAAAATGCCAATCCGGACCAAAAACACATTTTAATACATTTTCTATAAATACCCCACTTAAGTTGTAATAAACATTAAGTTTTCTTCTCCACACGAAAAGTCTTCTCTTTTTAGACTTGAGAGAGTTCAAGAACACCCTTTGGTGTTCTTGAATGGATCTTCATGTATATGCCACATAAGGGAAGATTTCTTCACTTCGTTTATATATTATGTCTATTTGAATCTTCTTCTTTCTTTTCTATGGTTTACTTTTGTGATTTGTGTTATTTTTGTGAAGTTGACTTTTTCTGGGTTCTTCATGTTCTTCATGTTCTTGTGAATAGATTTTTGTTGGATCATGTTTAGGCTTGATTTGGTTGATTGATGGTTAGATGATGATGATTTAAGATGGTCTTGGATAAATCTTTCACTTAGGTTCTTAGGTTGATTTTTAATGCTAGATTTGACATGATAAACCGAAACCTAGTACTACATCTAGATTAAGTAGTTCTAGTTTGGCGTGACAAACCGAACTAAAGCTACACCCTAGGATTTTTGGTCTCGTCCCATGCTTTAGGGAAGAGATTCGAGTAAGCGGTGTTAGTGCTAGATTAAGTTTGTTCATTCGAGTCTTGAACTTAGGCATTTCACACCCGAGAGGAGTTAGTAGAATTGCTTGAACCGAACCTTTTGTGACCTTTACATATCATGCACAATTGGCCATTGTAGTTTCGTGTGTTTAGTGAACTAAATGGACTTGTGATTAATGCTCATCGATTATCTTTGATTGCAAACGGAAGTTTATGATAATCGAGTAATCAATGAAGAGATTGATACCACATGAGTGGATTAGTCTTATGTCTGTGTTCCATGTTCTAAGATAGTGTTTAATGCTTCCGATTGAATTATTTTTTAATTGTTAATCATCTCCTCGATAGTTTAAGCCATGATCCAACGTTTTCTCTTTGTGTTTTATTTTCTTTCTTGCATTTTGATCTCTTTCTTCTTTCTTTTTTGTATAAAAAAACATAAAAACGTTTTTGCTCTAGCTTAGTTTGTTTCTCGTATCTTTGGTGTGTTATCTTTATTCTCTGTGGGATCGATCTTAAAGGGCTACATCGACATACCGTTATGATTGTGGTAGTGTGCGCATTAGGTTAATTGGTGCTTGTAAAACACGCGAAATCAATTTGGCGCCGTTGCCAGGGAGTAAACGATTGCCATTAGAGTTAGGATTCATTTTAAGTCTAGGGTCTTTTATTTTCTTTTGTCACAACCGTCAAACTAGAGACGTTAAACGCGCCATTGGGGACCTCCCCAATTCTATCCCTTGTATATACGTTTATTTATTTGTTTAAGTGTGATTTGATCTTTGTTTTAGTGTGTTTTGATGTTACAGGGCGCTGGAGACTCGTAGCAAAAGATTCGGAAACAACAATGAGACAATTGAGCTGACAATGAATTTTATCGGTTGCTGGACCGATAGAACATGCCGATAAAATGGTTTGCAAATGTCAAAAATTTCCAAAGTCTCATGTCGACCATTCTATCAAGGTCCTGACCGATAAGAATGGCCGATAAAACGGCAAATCGAGCTGATGCGATGCAATCATTCTGGTGGTAGTATTATCGGTCACATGACCGATAACAGCGACCAATAAACCCCACACATCTCCTACTCCAAGGTTCCTCACTTAACACCTTGTACATACTTTTTTATTTGCATTTTACTCTCTCTTTGATTTCATTTCATACCGAGACGGTATGATTTAAGTCCGGGGGAGAGGTCTTTGTCATTTAACATTGTTTTCTTTGTCTTATTTTATATTTTTGAGTTTTGCATTGTACATATTCTATTGCATAGAAAAACACAAAAAATCGAAAAAATCGAAAAAAATCCAAAAATATCATGTAGTTTGCATTGCACCATTGTTCATTCTAAAATTGAATTAGCTACTCATATCTAGATGACATAGGTTGCATTCATGTGCATGGGAGTTCATAAAACATGTATGATAAGCTTTCATTGTGATGCCCTCGATAATGGTTTTACATTGCTTGAATGATTTTAAAAGACTTGTAAACATCGTACTTTGATCTCTCCGCTTGAAATCCATTGTCTTTTTGATGCTTGCTAGATTTGATATCAACTCCATCTTTATTAGGCGAAAATGAACTTTAATTATCTCGCTTATGGGCTTTAGATCTTAACCATGGTGTTACATGAACATTCGAGTTATCTTATCCTTTTGTGCCACACTTGTTAACTCGAATGGCCATCTTCCTTTTTAAGATGGTTCCAAACCCAAAGCCCAATACCTTTCATTTTAAACCCATGTGCTAATTGTTGAGTCAGGTCTTTTCTATGCGCTTTCATGTATAAAATCTTTCGAGATAGAAACGACAAGCTTTTTCTTCCATTGGAAAGGTTTTACAAGGGTTATTAGTTGGGATTTGTGGGATTGGTTTGAGAATGAGAAATGAGAAGTTGAATATGAAAGAAATAGCAAAACCATGTTGTGATAAGAAGTTCTAGGGGATGAGAAATAAATAAAAAAAGCAGTACTCTTGTGAAAAATCTCAAATGAGGAATAAAAGAAAAGAAAAGAAAACAAGAGATAAGAAAGATATTCCCTAGTAAGTAAGGTGTAGAAAGGGTTGTGGTTTGATGTGGTTTGCGTTTTGAGTTTATACGTTTGTGGTTAAGAAGAGTTTTGAAAGAAAAAGAAAATTGCTTGTCAAGTTCGGGAATTAGATGAAAAGCTTTATGGTGGGTAGAACATTGGAAGAACATCTTGTATGCATAAATTGTTTCCCATTCTCTATTGCTTTTGTATAATGACTTGCGTTTGATTTTGAGAGTAGCCACAAATACATGAACCGCCTCTTATACATAAAAACCTTTTTCTACCGAGCCAAATGGAATAGATCAATTGCCCATATGTGAGAGTACACGCTTGAACTAAAATGAATGTTGGGAGTTGATTGATAAGAAAGCTTGTGGACACTTGTTTTGGATCTAGAGTAAAAAAATAGGAGTTGCGATAAGTCTAGAGAAGTTAGAGTCATAATTGAGATACGTTTTTGCAATGTCTTGGTATTATCTTGGGCATTGATTTCCCACTTTGAATGTTTTGACATGTCTTTTAGTTGTGAATTCCCACTTTCGAACCTCTCTTTCGGTTTGTCTTTTCTTGTTTACTTGAGGACAAGCAAAAGGCAAGTCCGGGGGAGTTGATAACACTATATTTTACATATTTTTAAGGTTTAGTTTTATAGGTTTTTAATCCCACTTTGTATAGTTTTGGGATCTTTTCATGCATTTGAGTCTCATTTCATATTGACTTGCATTTTAGAAGTCCTAGAGAGTTTTGTGTTGTTTTTGGCTTGCTGGAGCCATTTTCAGGTGTTCTTGGAGCTGGAGAAGTTAGAGGAGTGTGGATAGCAATCACAGAAGGCTAAGGGGCAAGAAAGACAAGGAAAAGGTGATGGAGTCCCTGATGATCAGTTTTATCGGCCATGTGGTCGATAATTAGGGCCGATAAAATGCCTTGTCTCGTGCCAAGAAGATGTTGCTCCTGCCAAACCATTTTATCGGCCATTTGGCCGATAAAAGCAAAGATCAAGCATCGAGAATATGTGTCTGGAAGATCAACTCGTATGGAAGCTTTTCCTTTAGATTTAGCTTTAGATCTCTTCATAAAAGTTGTCGGAAATTGAGTTAGCGTTCCAATAGGAGTGGTTTCAAGTCGTTCTGAGCTGTATTGAAGGAGTTACATCGGATTTAGTGGACACATATCAACTCTGCCGCGAAGGAGATGCATTCGAGAATGAAGGCTCTCTAGTGAAGTTTATACCGGCCATATGGTCGATAAAGATGGTCGATAAAATGTCAATCCAGACCAAAAACACATTTTAATAATTTTTCTATAAATACCCCACTTAAGTTGTAATAAACATTAAGTTTTTTTCTCCACACGAAAAGTCTGCTCTTTTTAGACTTGGGAGAGTTCAAGAACACCCCTTGGTGTTCTTGAATGGATCTTCATGTATATGCCACATAATATATAAAAGAAGTGAAGAAATCTTCCCTTCTTTTATATATTATGTCTATTTGAATCTTCTTCTTTCTTTTCTATGGTTTACTTTTGTGATTTGTGTTATTTTTGTGAGTTGACTTTTTTTGGGTTCTTCATGTTCTTGTGAATAGGTTTTTGTTGGATCATGTTTAGGCTTGATTTGGTTGATTGATGGTTAGATGATGATGATTTAGGATGATCTTGGATAAATCTTTCACTTAGGTTCTTAGGTTGATTCTTAATGCTAGATTTGACATGATAAACCGAAACCTAGTACTACATCTAGATTAGGTAGTTCTAGTTTGGCGTGACAAACCGAACTAAAGCTACACCCTAGGATTTTTGGTCTCGTCCCATGCTTTAGGGAAGAGATTCGAGTAAGCAGTGTTAGTGCTAGATTAAGTTTGTTCATTCGAGTATTGAGCTTAGGCATTTCACACCCGAGAGGAGTTAGTAGAATTGCTTGAACCGAACCTTTTGTGAGATTTACATATCATGCACAATTGGCCATTGTAGTTTCGTGTGTTTAGTGAACTAAATGGACTTGTGATTAATGCTCATCGATTCTTTGATTGCAAACGGAAGTTTATGATAATCGAGTAATCAATGAAGAGATTGATACCACAGGAGTGGATTAGTCTTATGTCTGTGTTCCATGTTCTAAGATAGTGTTTAATGCTTCCGATTGAATCATTTTTTAATTGTTAATCATCTCTTCGATAGTTTAAGCCATGATCCAACGTTTTCTCTTTGTGTTTTATTTTCTTTCTTGCATTTTGATCTCTTTCTTCTTTCCTTTTTTTGTATAAAAAAACATAAAAACGTTTTTGTTCTAGCTTAGTTTGATTGAAAAGATGAACCATATACTTTTAGAAGAAAAATGTTGAAGAAAAATGCAGAAGTCATCCAAAGTGCTTTAAAGATCGACTCACCTGAAGGGTTTCCATGTGGATTTAGCTTCAGCGATCTTCATAAAAGTCGTAGATAATTGAGTTAGCTTTCCACTGGAGGTAGTTTCGAGTCATTCCGACCTGTGGTTCAAGAGTTATGGCCGATTTAGTGAAGACATGTCGAACCGATTTCTGAAGTCCATGGACGATTTCTGAAGTCCAAGGACGATTTCTGAAGTCCATGGACGATTTCTTAAGTCTGGGATCGGTTTGAAACCGATCCCCCAAACTGATCAAGATTTTTTGGCGACTTTCAACTTGATTTTGGGCCCCTCCACTTTTGTATAAGTTCCACACTTAGTAGTTGAGTTAAAGGAAGAGCCCAGACACGTTTTTTAGATCATATCTTCTTCTTTTTACCGTTTAAGTCAACTTCTCTCTTCTCTCCTCTTGTGTTCATGAAAGATTCAAGATCTAAACCATATTAGTGAAGATTTTCTTACTTTTCTTCCATCAATCTTCTTATTTTTGCTATGTTTTGCTTTTGTTCGGTTTGCTTTTGTGATTTAGTTATGTGTGAGTAGTTTTATTATGGATTGTGGGAATGGTTGATTTAAAGGGATAGATGATGATCTTTTGATGTTTAAATCAAGATTATAGAAATTTTCATGTTTAGAAGTGGTTTTCAAGTTAGGATTGAACTAGCTACTCAATTTCTAGAACATGGACAGATTACACTTGAGAGAGGTTTGGTAACTGTCTAGAAGATTTCTAAACATGTTTTTTATGCTTAGCAAGATGAGAATCGTGACTAAGGATCATTAATTGGCTTAAAAAGGACTTACGTTTTATGATTGTTGATAATTTGGTTGCAATTGAGAGATTAGCTAATTCAAATTATCAATAAAGGGTTTAGCATCATGAGAGTGAGTTAAGCTATTTGTATGTGTTCCTTGCCATAGACACCAGCTCATTGAGTTATTAGAAACATCATTAGTGAATCATCGAATACTCCAAATCGAATATCATTTCCTACAATCCATATCTTTATTTCCTTGATAAAACCGAGTTTAGTGTCTTGTTTTCTTTAATTTTGTGTTCTTAAAACTACCTTGCAATAATTTTAGTTGTCATGTATGTTTTTATTCTCTGTCTTTTATTTTTAGGTTTTATCTTAATTAGTTCTTAGAACAAAAAAACCAAAAAAATCGTTTAGCTTAGCTTAAGTAGTTTTTTGTATTCTTATTGTGCTGTTCTTTATCTCTGTGGATTCGATCCCTAAGTACTAAAACGACATACCGTTATGATTGCGGTAGTCTACACATTAGGGTAATTGATGTGTTGAAAAAGACTAATCACATACACAATAAGAAGAAAAAAGAGGAGGAGATCAGGCAACGGAAGAGAAACGTGGAGAAGATCATGCAAAAAATGAGAATATAAAAGAACAAGATTCTTATTAACCTTAAACAAAAAAATAAAAGACAAGATTTAGAGTTTAATCTCTTTGGGTGTGTGTGGGACCGACAATGACCGTTTCGTCAAGCTTAAAATGTCCGTTTTGTGACTTTCAGCTGTTATTACTTTATTAACTTATAACCGTTCGAATCGTGTAAAAAAGATCGATCGAAAAAAATAAGCGTTATTGGTTTTTTTCGATGTGCAACAAAGAAGAATGAAAAAAAAAAAAACAGGTGAAACAAAATAGAAGAATATATTTTTCATTGATATTCTTTTGTTTTGTGAATGTACAAATTGAAAATTCTCCTATTTATGCACAAGCATACATACAACAATTACACAAACATCTAATCTGAAGATTAAACCCACCAAATAATTGCATAAGCCATACATAATACAAATACACCATCTATAAAATCTTTTAATTTGCACCGTCGCTTTTCCAAAGCACTCAAAAATGGAATCAACAATATTCGAATCCGGATCAATTCTAATCCAAGGATGGGAACTAAAAACTGGTTGTGGAAGTAGAAACGACCAAGAAGCTTTGAAACCAGAGAGAGCAGAAGAGATCGTAAGGGTCGACGAAGAAGCCCATGCTGTCGATGACGATAGCAATGAAATTGTAAAAGAGCGTTTTCGCGACGCCAAGTGCTGCCTTCAGGACTTTCACCATTTCTTTCACACTTAATGTTTCTAAATAAGTTTTCAAAATGTGAATTTGTTTTCTAAAAGTAAAATGGATGTGTTATATTGGGATTTGGGACTAAGTGGCTTTTCTTTTTGCAATGATCACACAATCGGTTCCCTCTTTCAACATTTTCTGCTCTTTTGTAAACAGTATGTGAGCAGTTTCACTTATTCCATGGAACAGCCCCATAGAACCTTCCTCCTTATGAATACACACCTTATTTGTCGAACCTGAGTATATGGTTAATCAAACCAGAATATGAGTAGTCAATAGTAGAGAGAAATCCAAACAACTTATCTTTCTCCCTTTCATTGAGAAGTTAGAGGACGAAGATACTCCATTTCAGCCTACAAAGACCTGAACTCACCAAAGTGTTGAGAAAACGTTCTCCCCCTCTTGTTGCAGGTTATTCAACTCCTTTTTGATTTCAAATATGCGACTGAGATTGGAACCATTCCCGAAAACGAATTTCAGGGTATCCCACAATTTGGCAATTTCGATGTATGAATATGCTGCAAGGATCTCAGGCTTCAAAGAATATTGCAGGAACGATAGAACAATCTGGTCTGCTTTGATCCATTTGGCATTGCCTTGGCTTGAGACGAATCTTTATGGCACCTTTTCAGCTTCCCATTCTGTCACAACCTTGTTAGAATCAGTAGACACATCACCCACGACATATTTCCATAGGCCACAACTACAAAGAGGAGTTTTTAGTGGTCCTACTACACAAAAAGTAGTTATCCCCTATGAGAATAACAGGAATAACAATCTGTTTTGAGTTTTCCATGTTTTCCTTAGAAAATTAGAAAATCAGATTTTTGAGAAAGAGGAACAGAGATAACGAACTAAAAACTGAGAATATAGAATGGAGAATGAGAGTATTTGGAGAATAGAGAATACTGAACAGGTTTGCAGAATCTTATTGCTCTGATACCATGTAGAAATTTATTCTACACAACCCTTTAGCTATGTATGAATTTGTGACAACACCAATTAGGTGCAAACGCTTTAGGACAGAAATCCAGTCCGTAGAGAAAGAGATTGACAGCGGACGAGATATCTTAGAGTATGAGAACAAGATTCAGAGTAAGGCCCCGTTCGTTTGTGAATCTGGGTGCCGCGTCTAGAAACTGCATCTAGACGCAGTATTTAGATGCAGCATCCAAATGCAGTTCGCTTATGTGTTTAGTTTTTGCATCTAGAAATTGCATTTCGATGCAGTTATGTTTGTTTGTGTGTTTGTCTATTTTATTTGGATGCATTTTAAAACCAAATGACTAAATAAGACATGTTCTATGTTTATAACAATTTATTTAATATAAATTATATTTACAACTAAATAATTATCAAATTAATATTTAAATAACTTATAAAATTCGATTTAATGAAATATTAAATTTTATAAAAAAATTTTGCGGTTTTGGCGGGAAACCGCTATTTTGCGGTTTTGGCGGGAAACCGCTATTTCGCGGTCTTGGCGGAAAACCGCTTTTTTGCGGTTTTGGCGGAAAACCGCTTTTTTGCGGTTTTGCTGGGAAACCGCTTTTTTGCGGTTTTGCTGGGAAACCGCTTTTTTGCGGTTTTGGCGGGAAACCGCTTTTTGCGGTTTTGGCGGGAAACCGCTATTTTGCGGTTTTGGCGGAAAACAGCTATTTTGCGGTTTTGGCGGAAAACCACTATTTTGCGGTTTTGGCAGAAAACCGCTATTTTGCGGTTTTGGCAGAAAACCGCTATTTTGCGATTTTGGCAGAAAACCGCTATTTTACGGTTTGGCGGGAAACCGCTTTTTTGCGGTTTTGGCGAGAAACCACTATTTTGCGGTTGTGGCAAAAAATCATTTTTTTGCGGTTTTGGCGGAAAACTGCTTTTTTGCGGTTGTGGCAAAAAACCGCTATTTTGCGATTTTGGCGGGAAACCGCTTTTCGCGGTTGTGGTGTAAAACCGCTTTTTAACGGTTTTGGCGGGAAACCGCTTTTTGCGGTTTTGGCGGGAAACCGCTTTTTGCGGTTTTGGCGGAAAATCGCTATTTTGTGGTTTTGGCGGGAAACCGCTATTTTGAAGTTTTTACGGAAAAACTCTATTTTTTGATTTAATGAAATAATTAAATTTTATAAAAAAAATTTGCGGTTTTGGCGGGAAACCGCTATTTTGCGGTTTTGGCGGGAAACTGCTTTTTGCGGTTGTGGCGTAAAACCACTTTTTAACGGTTTTGGCGGGAAACCGTTTTTTTGCGGTTTTGGCCAGAAATCGTTATTTTGCGGTTTTGGCAGGAAACAGCTATTTTGAAGTTTTTACGGGAAAACTCTATTTTTCGATTTTGGTGAGAAACTGTTTTTTGGCGGTTTTGGTGGGAAACCGTTATTTTGTAGTTTTAGTGGAATTTTACGATTCCGTTATAATGACGTAATTTTTTTTCTTGAAAATAATAAAATATAAATAATTTAAATTTTATTTTTTGGTGGGATAAATAATTTAATTTTTGATTGTAAATGAGGATATTTTAGACTTTTGTAATTTTGGATGCACTTTGTGCATCCAAACTCTAGTTTTAAGTGCATCCAAAATATCCAATTATTTTGGATACATTTCATTTTGCATCCAGTTTTTACATCCAGATGCACTTCTTATTTTGACAAAAACGAACTGTATCTCGTATCTGCATCTAGACGCAGTTGCTGGATGAACAAAAAAACATGCCCTAAGAATAAGAGATAATAAGAGTATGAACGAATCTGGAAGTATAGAGATTATTGAAGAAGAAGAATAAAGCTCAGAATCAGCTATACTAGAGATGTTTTCACTTACTTCATTGTTTATTCCATGATAGAAAATACATACTTATAGAGAAAACATTCAATGATGTGCAACAACCTTATATTAGGAAATATAACATAATAAATGATAACTTAGACTAAAGAGAAGATCAAATTCGTCCATTGTGCACGTAGGAAAGAGAGGATGGGGTGTATTTATTGCTGGTCTTAGCACTTAATGCTCATATTGAAGGATTTTCTTGTGTACACTGTTGATCGTAGAAATCACAAGAGTAAAAGAGTTGGAATGCGAATCGGTATTTCGTTTTACTGAATCGAACTTGGTCGGAGTTTTACAAAAATATTTCGAGGTCGGTCATGAGGTCGAGATCGGATTTCGAGCTCTCACTTTCTCTCTCTAAAAATGTACTGCGGATTTGTTTCTCCCCTTCCAAATGTAGTCGGGACCTCCTTATTTATAGACGTTTCTCGGTGGCTTTAGACTTTCCCCCGAATCCGGAAAAGTTCCGCAAATCCCGGATTAAAAGTTTTAGTCAATCTTCCCTTTCCGCAAATCAAGACCTACTTTCCGTAAAGTCGGATGTACTTTGCGGAAAGTAAAACGTATTTTCCGCGCATTCCGGAAGTGGGTTCTGACTATGACAGGTTGAGACCGATGAGCTCGGTATGTCGTAGTTCGGCGGTCGCATGTTGATCCTTCCTTTACCGATCTCGGACCGTCGTCGATCGGATTGAAACGGACCGATCTCGGTACCGAGACGAGGATTTGATCCTTACATTTACAATCGATTACGATGAGTTCGGTTTGATTTGAGCTCGGTTGTTATTGCGCGAACTTCCTTGCCGATCTTGAATCATCGTTGATCGGATCGTGTTTTGCCGATCTAGATTCAAGTTCGGCCGATCTGGATTCAAGTTCGGCGTTCCTTCAGATTCTTATCGGTTTATTGGTTATCAGTTTCTCGCGGACCTTTCTTTCAAGTTCGGAGTTCGGCGAATGTTTCGTGGGCTTTCCTTTCGGGTTCGAGCCGTCGTCGACCGGGATTAGTTGGGCCGGTCTCGGTTCAAACCGGGCTAAACCGGGGAGTGCTAAACTCACC
>PKMM01021740.1:729273-756318 GCA_002933915.1 Eutrema heterophyllum
CCCTCTCGATTGTGAAATTGGCAGAACGATTCTTCGCTTGAAGTTGGCTCGTTCGGTTCCTCGGGCCGGACCCATGTGTTCCAATGTTGTTGTGGCTGGATAGTATTGACTTGTTGGGTCGCAGTCCGTCTCTCGTAGAAAGGTCGGTTTTCGCGATTCTCCTCTTTTGGCTTTTCTCTGGGTGCGACATGCTTTGATAGGGCGTACTGCTTATCCTTCGCGGTCGTCTCTTCTTGTTCGAGGATATAGACGTGCGATTTATGTAAGATGTCCTCCAGAGTGTTCGGCCAGTTGCGTTTGATCTCCTTGTGAAAGTCCGACTTGTACCAGGTCGCCTTGTAGAGGGCTTCGATTGCGGCTTCGTCGTCGATGGTGCAGTTAGACACTATTGCTTTGAATCGGTTCATGAAATCACGCAATGGCTCATCGCTTCTCTGCTCGAGGGCCCATAGGTCGGCGTTCCGTGTCTTTTGCTTGATGAACATGGTGAATCGCTTGAGAAACTTGGTAGATAGTTCGGTATAGTTATCGACGGAGTGTGCGTCTAGCTGTGAGAACCAGTCGAGCGCGGTTCCGCTGAGGTTTTCTACGAAAAGTTGGCATGTGGCAGCATCTTTTTCCTCCTTGGTATCAAATTGAAAACGGTTCATCAAGATGCCGAACGAGGTCATGAAATGACGAGGGTCGGTATGTCCGTCATATGGTGTGATTTTTATTTTTTCCAAGCGTCGGACTGGGATATTGATAATCCGATGTGTGAACGGTGTCTTCTGGGTTTCTTGGATTACACGATCGATTTCGGGTGCCGAACTGGTGGCCTGATGGAATTTGGATTTCATGTCTTGAAGTTGGGCTCCGACGCTTTCAAACTCCTGGTCCAGAGACGCTTGATCGGTGATATGCGTCGCTTGGCTATCGGCGGATCGGAACGCGGGAAATCGTGCCGTTGTGCCTTGGTTTTGATTGAGCTCGGTGATGAGATTCCGACGAAGAGGAGGTGTTACTTCATCGGGTCGGAAAGGTGATGGGTTCTGTCTGAGTTCGCCGAGCTGGTCTCGAAGCTCCGTCTGGTTTGTGAATAGAGAATCAAACCGCTCATCGTTCTTTTTGGCGATTTCGGCGAGCTGTGTTGCCAAGGCCATCAGGAGAGCAGTTTGGTCGATCGGAGCGCGGATCGTAGTGGCAGTGCTTGGCGGGACGTGCAGGGGGTCATCGTTGGCCGTCTGGTGTCGGTTTTCCGGATTAAGACGAATCGGTATTTCGTTTTACTGAATCGAACTTAGTCGGAGTTTTACAAAAATATTTCGAGGTCGGTCATGAGGTCGAGATCGGATTTCGAGCTCTCACTTTCTCTCTCTAAAAATGTACTGCGGATTTGTTTTTCCCCTTCCAAATGTAGTCGGGACCTCCTTATTTATAGACGTTTCTCGGTGGCTTTAGACTTTCCCCCGAATCCGGAAAAGTTTCGCAAATCCCGGATTAAAAGTTTTAGTCAATCTTCCCTTTCCGCAAATCAAGACCTACTTTCCGTAAAGTCGGATGTACTTTGCAGAAAGTAAAACGTACTTTCCGCGCATTCCGGAAGTGGGTTCTGACTATGACAGGTTGAGACCGATGAGCTCGGTATGTCGTAGTTCGGCGGTCGCATGTTGATCCTTCCTTTACCGATCTCGGACCGTCGTCGATCGGATTGAAACGGACCGATCTCGGTACCGAGACGGGGATTTGATCCTTACATTTACAATCGATTACGATGAGTTCGGTTTGATTTGAGCTCGGTTGTTATTGCGCGAACTTCCTTGCCGATCTTGAATCATCGTTGATCGGATCGTGTTTTGCCGATCTAGATTCAAGTTCGGCCGATCTGGATTCAAGTTCGGCGTTCCTTCAGATTCTTATCGGTTTATTGGTTATCAGTCTCTCGCGGACCTTTCTTTCAAGTTCGGAGTTCGGCGAATGTTTCGTGGGCTTTCCTTTCGGGTTCGAGCCGTCGTCGACCGGGATTAGTTGGGCCGGTCTCGGTTCAAACCGGGCTAAACCGGGGAGTGCTAAACTCACCACCAACATACACCTGTGTACAGTCCACAACTGCTTGTGTACAACGAAGTACCAAATCTGAATCTGCACCATGGACTACCACTTTGGACTGCCGTCTTGGGTCTACCACTTAAGCTACCTTCTCGGGTTCACCAAGCTTGGGTTCACCATCTTGGGTTATCCCTCGGGCAATGTTTTAAAAACTGGACCGGATACTGAACATGATACGTTTTCGGGTCATGGTTCAACCTGGTCCGACCGGTTGGACCAGGTTTTCTATTTTTATTAATAAAAATATATTTAAATATATATATATCGAGAAAAAAGTAAACAACCATACAATTTTTTTTTGGTTGAAAAGATCACATAATTTATCTTTCAGTATAAATTCAACAAATAAATATAAATTTTAATTTGTTATTTCTAATATAGATCCATCTCGAAGCGCATATAAATTTTGAAAAATAAGTTAGAAAAATCAAATTCATCGTGTATTTTCTTAAAAATGAGCAAACCATGTAAATATAGTAAATAATCAATGTTAATACCATGTAATTACTCACATATGCATATATCTGTGATAAACTTTTCCCTTTTTATATAATAATTAAAAAAAAAAAATTTGTATACATAACTATAAAAGACAAAGAAAACCACAAATGCATATATTCATGTTCGAATAAAATTGATTTTACATAAACATCAAACTACGAGAAAATATAGTTTTTGAAAATCATAAATAAAAGACTTAAAAAAACCATTCGACATATCACAATACCCGGGTTTTTGAATTAACCCAACCTGGCGGGTTTCCGGGTTTTTGTCGGGTTTTAGCCGGTTTTTTTGGGCCAATAACAATTTTGGTTTTTTATGAAACCCAAACCGGGCAGACCACCAGTTTCTGATTCAACCGATCCGGTTCAGTTTTTGAATCACTGCCCTTGGGTCATCCTCTCGGACTAGCTACATTGGTTTTGCCTCTTGGGTAAGCCACTTTGGTTAGCCATACAATCTAAATTCCAACATCCTTCTCAAGACCAACTTGAGAATACAAGAAAGCCAATCTTGCCATGAACACCATTTGCACATCATCCCCTCTCAACTCCACCTGCACATTATTAAAGATTGTTTTGAGCTGCACCTATGGCGCTCCCATAATCCATCTCTAATGCATTTCTAAGCTTCATAAGCTTCAAGTGAAGATGGAGAATCCAACACTTTTGCTTGTTGTGTCCTTTCTTTTTGCAATGATCACACAATATGTTCCCTCTTTAAATATTTTCTGCTCCTTTGTAAACAACACGGCTTATGTGAGCAATTCCACTTCTTCCTTGGAACAGCCCCATAGAACCTTCCTCCTTGTGAATCAACATACACACCTCATTCAAGGTGTGCAATTTGTCGAACCTGAGTATATGGTGAATCAAACCAGAATATGAGTAGTCAAGAGTAGAGAGAAGTCTAAACACCTTATCCTGCTCCTTTCTTTCATTGAGAACTTGTAGGTATGTAGTTGGAGGACGAAGAGACTCCATTTCAGCCTACAAAAACCTGAACTCACCAAAGTGTTGAGAAAACGTTCTTCCCTATTGCTGCAGGTTATTCAACTCCTTTTTGATTTCAAATATGCGACTTAGATTGGAACCATTCCCGAAAACAAATTTCAGGGTATCCCACAACTCCTTGGCAATTTTGATGTATGAATAGGCTGCAAGGATCTCAGGCTTCAAAGAATATTGCAGGAACGATAGAACAATCTGGTATGCTTGGATCTATTTGGCATTTCCTTGGCTTGAGACGAATCTTTATGGCACCTTTTCAGCTTCCCGTTCCCTCACAGCCTTGTTAGAATCAGTAGACACATCACCCACAACATATTTCCATAGGCCACAACTACAAAGAGCAGTTTTAATGGTCCTACTCCACAAAAAGTAGTTATCCCCGGCCCTATGAGAATAACATGAATAACAATCTGTTCATTACAAGAAAAGATGTGTTTTTCCGTAAATTTTTCCGACCACTTTTTCCGACAAAGTTCCGACGATTTAATAACAAATCAATTATTTGTCGGAATTTCGTCGGCAATTTCCTACGAATAATATTTTATGGAAATTTATCGGAAAATTTATTGGAATATCATCGGAAATTACCGATGAATTGGTTTTGTCGAAAATTTCTCGAAAAATATAATTTTATTTATTTAATTTCCAACAAATTTTCGACTACAATAAGAATTTTTATTTATTTATTTAATTGTCGTAGGAAATTTGTCAAAAATTTATTTTCAAAATAAATTGAATTTGGCGTTTTTCCGACAAAAGACCGATGACAATTAAATAAATATAAAAATCATTATTGTCGTCGGAAATTTATCGTCGCAAATTTCTCGGAGATTTATTTCCAAATAAATTGAATTTGGCAGTTTTTTTTGATGAATTTCCGACAAAAACTTAACGACGAATTTCCGACGACAATAATGATTTTTATTTATTTATTTAATGTCGTCGGAAATTTATTTCTAATATTAAATTGAATTTGGCGGTTTTTTTATTTCTGATGAATTTCCGAAAAAATACTTTTCAACGACAATAATTATTTTTATTTATTTATTTAATGTTTTCGAAAATTCGTCGGAAATATTTCTTATATAAAGATCTCATATTTTCTACATCTCTCTTATAATCCTTCCAATTATTCTCTTACAATCTCTCTTCCAATCCTCTTCCAATATCTTTCAACTCTTTCATTTTTATTTTTAAGTTAAGTTTTTATATATATTTAAAATATCTAAATCTCTCTTTTAATCTCTCTCAAATTGTTTTTATGATTATTTATTTTAGCTTTTTAAATTTCTTTTTTTAAATTGATTTTTAAACAATTTTAATAATTTTATTTGATTTATTTTGGTTGAATTAATTATTTTTATTTTTAATTTATTTTTTTAAATTTGTCGGAAATTCGTCAGAAATTATTATTTATTTATTTTTATTTAATATTGTCAAAAATTCGACCGAAATTAATTAATTATTTATTTTTATTAATTTAATATCATTAAAAATTTCTGACGGATTTCCGAAAAAGATGACCATCGTAAATTTCCCGAAGACTTTCCGACAAATCCGATTTTCCGAAGCTCGGATTCCGACTGATTAATATTCGTCGGAAATCAAGTTTTTTCTTGTAGTGGATTTGAGTTTTCCATGTTTTCCTAAGAAAATTAGAGAATCAGATTTTTGAGAAAGAAGAACAAAGATTACGAACTAAAAACTGAGAATAGAGAATGGATCGAATGAGAGTATTTGGAGAATAGAGAATGCTGAACGGGTTTGCAGAATCTTATTGCTATGATACCATGTAAAAATTTGTTCTACACAACCCTTTGGCTATGAATGAATTTGCGATATCACCAATTAGGTGCAAACGCTCTAGGACAGAAATCCAGTCTGTAGAGAAAGAGATTGACAGCGGAAGAGATATCTTAGAGTATGAGAACAAGATTCAGAGTAAGAATAAGAGATAATAAGAGTATGAACGAATCTGGAAGGATAGAGATTATTGAAGAAGAAGAATAAAGCTCGGATGCAGCTCTACTAGAGATGTTCTCACTTACTTCATTGTTTATTCCATGATAGAAAATACATACTTATAGAGAAAACATTCAATGATGTGCAACAGCCTTATATTAGGAAATATAACATAATAAATGATAACTTAGACTAAAGAGAAGATCAAAGTCATCCATCGTGCATGTAGGAAAAAGAGGAGGGGTGTATTTATTGTTGGTCTTAGCACTTAATGCTCATATTGAAGGATCTTCTTGTGTACATCAGTGTACAATCTACAGCTGCTTGTGTACAATGGTTTATATCCACAACTGCTTATGTACAACGGTGTACCGAATCTGAATCTGCACTATAGACTACCACTTCGGACTGCCGTCCTTGGTCTACCACTTAAGCCACCTTCTCTGGTTCACCATCTTGGGTCATCCCTCGGGTCATCCTCTCGGTCTAGCTACATTGGTTTTGTCTCTTGGGTCAGCCACTTTGGTTAGCCATACGGTTTGAATTCCAACAAGATAAGTCACTACACTATTGGTCCATATACCCCATTGTGATTTCTTCTATTTGGAGGCTGCAAAGAAAACATGAAGCGCTCATTGATCCATTTGCATTGCTCCACCAACCTCAATTATGAGTTTCAACTTTCAAATACGACCTAAGTTACCTAAATTAAATATACAAAAACAATACAAACATCAAACATCAGTTATTTCATTTTGATTCATAGTTCTGTTTATCAAATCAGTAAGAACCTAAACGCAAAATCTTCACAATTACAAAATTCATAGCTGATGTCATGGATCTTGAAGTACCGTACTTAATCTGGAAAATGATGTCACTTACCCGGGAACAACCGCCAATGTTCTCACTAAACCTCTTGGACATGTTCAACTCGATTTTTTTTGGACAAGTTGGTCATTCATTACTTTTATGCTCTAACTTGAGGGAGAATATTAGAATATACTTTCTGATATTCACATATGTGTATTCCTTTTTATGTAATTTCCTTTATCTTAGGAATTATGTTAAGCTTATGTACATATAAATAAGCTTTTTGGCTAATGAATGAAACACACACTTCCGCAAACTTCAACATAAAAATAAAATACTGGACTTCATTTGTATAAAATACTCCATAAAAATAAAATGCACCAAATCATTATTTTCTTTAAGAAAAACAAAAAGGGAACCAAAGAGCTATTGGTCCGTGGTAAAGGAATGGGTAAGTGCCCGGGTTCGAGTTTTCTTGGGAGGGGTCTCCTCCGAAAGGAATGGCTTTAACATAGTTTGAGCCCTGCTCTAAGAATGTAAGGGCATCCGGACTTGGAACCTCGGTATACAAAAAAAAAAAAAACAAAACAAAAATGGCCGCGAGCACTCCGCCAGGTACGAAAGCGTTTTGATGCCGTAAAGGACTTACCGTAAAAAGAACTAAGGAAAATCATTATGCCTTCAAATTATAATTTCTTCTCACTATTATAATGTAAGATCTGAAGAACATGGGAATGCTGTAAAAAAATATCATGGAAATGTATATTTTAAGTAATAAAAGATGAAAAGACGACCAAATTTTAAAAATGAAACCGTGAAATTAGGTGGAACAAAAACCGTGAGAATAGGAAATGATAAATTTTTTTTTTTTTTGGGCAAACAGGAAATGATAAATTAAATTATAAAAATAATAAATTTTATAAGAGGTCACGAAGAAGGCAACGTAATAAAAAATAATACCATCTTTTAGTCTCCCATCTATAACAGGTCAAGTTGCTGGCTGTGTGTCGGAAACAAACAACTTGTGCTCTCGTTACTTCAGTGTCCCTAATCTCACACTCCATTGGCTCATATCTTCGTTGTTCATTGAGTACTTTTTTTTTTTGAAACTAATACTAAAGTAAATAACTCATTGGTCTTAGCACCCAATCAGCAGTAAGGAACTTCGAAAAGTTTTACTTTTACTAGCATAAAATTAAAAACAACATCACTCGGACTATATACATAGCATTCATTATATAATTTGTAGGTTTAAGTATTGAGTGGAAAAATAAAATGAAAGTAGGCATTAAATAAGACGAGTCCCGACCAATGTATGCACAAAGTAGTAACTTTAATCCTAACCCATCTGTTCTGTGTCCCACCAAAAACCATATAGTCTCTTGTTTCTTTGTACTAGCTCTGATCACTTGGCACAAAGTCTTCTCACGAACACCTAAAGAATAAAGTTAGGCAGATACCAGAATCAACCAACACAAGACTTAATGACACGATAAAATGTGGTTTTTTTTTTTTTTTTTTTGCTAATAATAAAATGTGGTTTTAGTCAGAAGTTTTCAGTAAATACTAAGATTCTGCACCTGATCATAGTTAGAGTTTTTCTTCAGAATTATCCAATGCGCCAATTGTCCCAACAGCAAACTTCTTCAAACCCTAATCTCATATAACAAGAGAAGATAGAAAACTTTAAAATTCCAGGGAAATATACTGAACACTTTATTGGGATTTAACGATAATAAAACATAAATCATTATAAACTATCATTACTTCTGAAATTGATGGACATATTGCGCCATCAGCCAAATGAGCTTTACTGGCATCTTGCTCAACATCTTCCTTGGAATCTAAGCAAGCCTGTGATCAACAATGAAGAGGATTTGCATAGTAATTGTCCAAATGCGTTTTATTGCCATTGAGCCTCATTCAGACAAGATTTTTATTTTGATTTCCAAGTGAAGTTTTTTATCTTTACGTAGACTTCTTTCCCGTCTCTCTTAATTAGTTACTTTTGAGGAAAAAGACACATTTCTAAAAGAGGATAAGAAGTTTCTTGATTAGAAAACAGATAGCTTCCTCTGTTGGGTGACCAAAACATAACATACCACACCATTCAGACAAGCATTAAAAATTATGTGCCCCAGAAATCTATCATGCTTCATGATGCTAATAGACATTCCAAAGAAGCAGCCAAATATCTATCTTCGACAAAATAGCATTCAGGCAAATGAAGATTACAATACCTCAAACATTGCATCAACTTTCCCGCTTTTAGCACAACTTGATAAACCGACGTTACCGTGTGCCACAAGTTTTTCTTCTTCAACATAACCTGCAACGGAAAGTAACTTTAAAGCATTATCGTAATAGATTGGCACTATAAGCTTCTCAGAAATGAAAGATGAGATTGTGTCAAATCTGACACAGCAAGTACCACATTGTCAACGTACCAGTAGCCTGACCAGAACTTTGTCCTGAGAACTGAGTATCAATTGTTCCATCATCCAGCATCATCTTGGGTACTGAGTAACCGGCGATTGACCAAGTCTGGCATTTACGTGCCTGTTCGTATCTCCCTAGCTTTCCATCATAGTATTCGGGCCAATGATCCTTATGAAGCCTAGCCTCTGCTACTTCAATTGCTCGTCTTGCTATTTGAGGTTGACTAGTACAAGCAGCCGTCAGTAGCCATAGCAGCACTGTACCAGTCAACAGTACATCAATAAAGATCAGATTAGCTTTCGCATACAGTAGAACCACAAGAACACTGCAACGGGAAAAGGTTACTTTAAAATACAAATAAATGTGGAGGATACTTAGTAAATTTACCTGGCCAGGATCCTCCATTGTGGTAGCTCCATCGAGTGTTTTTAGGGTCACAACCAGTTACTATTCTCCATTCATGGCTTTCTATTGCGGGATAGCAAACTTTCAGTGGCATTTCTCCAACCAATTCTTCCCAGCGGGATTCTATGAGATCCATAATTGCAGTTAACTGTTCAGAAGTAGCCAAGGAAGACAATATGGCTATACAATTACCCAAGGCAAACCAACAGAAATCCATTCTTGTGGGGCTAACATTGCCGATAAAAAGCCCTCCGTGAGGCGGCATATAGTTGAAAAGCCATTCCGGAAGAGAATCGGGGATTACGTTGAACTTGTTGACAGCAGTGTGAGAGTATTCTTCTGTCTTATATCGATAAAAGTCATTAAGCTGCTTCAAGTCTAAACAAAAGTAGCTCCTCATGTGGTAGCTCAATGCATGAAGTCGCTTAACTATCTGTTCCACCATTTCTGTACCTTTACCATCTTGTTTCAGCAGTTGCACAGCACACCTTAAGGCCATAAAGACAAGGGCTTGAATCTCTATCGGGTAACCATAAACTCCCTAAAACACAAGATTAAAAAAATGGAAAATTGATGAAACAGCTAGCTCAAATGTCTACTCGTAGAAAGAATCACAAGGAATAATTAGTCAAAAAAACTTTGCTCACCATCCTACGATCAATCATACAGCAACCATCAGCGCATAAGAGAGTGGGAAAGATATCAAATCCCTCAAACAGGCACAGGCTTAGTATCAGCCCTATACTCTTCTGGCATTCATTTGATTTTGTGTAGGCTCTGAGCATTATAATCCACCAGAATCCAGAATCAACTGGCGCTACTCTTCCAATTGCGCTCTCGCCAAAATCAGCTATCAGTTTGTCATGGTTTCTAACAGGATCATGGAAAACTTTGAAGCTAGCAGGCATAACTCCCTCACCAAGCTGGAATCTATCAATCTTTTTCTCCCACGATTGAAGACGAAGAGTCTTCAAAATGAAGTTTCTGACTATTTCTGGCTCTTTATTCATCAAGAATGCTAAAGCACTTGGCAAAAAGTCTCTCACGAACACCTAAAGAATAAAGTTAGGCAGATACCAGATCAACCAACACAAGATTTAATGACACAATAAAATGTGGTTTTAGTCAGAAGTTTTCAGCAAATACTAAGATTCTGCACCTGATCATAGTTGAGTTTTTCTTCAGAATTATCCACTGCACCAATTGTCCCAACAGCAAATTTCTTCAAACCCTAATCTCATATAACAAGAGAAGATCGAAAACTTTAAAATTCCAGGGAAATATACTGAACACTTTATTGGGATTTAACGATAATAAAACATAAATCATTATAAACTATCATTACTTCTGAAATTGATGGACATATTGCGCCATCAGCCAAATCAGCCAAATGAGCTTTACTGGCATCTTGCTCAGCTTTATCCTCGAAATCTAAGGAAGCCTGTGATCAACAATGAAATTAGATAACATACTAAAAATGAACAAAATATAAACAAAAAACGAGATATCTACATGCCTGTCTTTCATTATCTTCTTCACTTATGAGACATGGATTCTACAAGAAAATTTACAATGAGATATTATAATCAGTTATTATGATCAACATAACAATATTACATGATTCAGTAAAGGGTAAACTAGCGAGAAATACTCTTACCTTTATACCAAAGATAGCCAATAGAACTAGGTCTTCACATGGTAAAACCCACCTCTCTCTTTCCTTCTTTTTACGGGGAATATCCTCCTTTTTAATCTCTGTGAAGGCGAGAGCAATACAAATTAATTTTCTTGCAGACATGTCGTTGATAGCATCTTTGAGTTGAGTTTTCTGAAATAACATACTAGTTAAGGATAAAAATATGGTTTTGCCAAACTGAAAGCAGAGAAAAAATTATTGCCAACCTTGTTTTACTCATCTCTAAATATTCACCGTTCGAATCATACTTTGTGAATTTACCCAAAATAAATGCAGCATTGCCTTTCCAATGAATTCGAACGCCACTACTACCGGTCTTTTGCTGAGAAAGGAATAGAAGTTTCATTAGAAGTAGACTGAGAAAATAAAATAGAACAGCTAGAAAAATGGAAACTCAAATATGTATTTCTATTATAAGAAGAATAATGAGAAAACACATACATTGTTCACCACAATGCCTAGACATTTCCGATTTGAATTACATGGAGAGCCTTTAATAGTCGAGGAGCCAGACTTGCTATAACGGAACTCCATCTTCAGCTGCAACTGTCGAGTTCCAAAAGAATACAAAAAAATACTTAATCAATACAACTACAAAAATTAGAACAATGAAAGAAATGAAATTTGAAAGAAAACCTGTATCGCCCACTTAAGTATAGCTCGGTCTGTTGGGCTTCCAATAACCTCATTTTCACCATTCTGTCATCGAAAAAGATACATAGTTTTAATCAAATATAATTATAATTAAATAGAAAATTCAACACTGTTTTAATCATACCTCATATTCAAACACATTGCCAGATGTGTTCTGGAAAACACCTTCAAGAATCAAGAATGCTGTATATTCTGAGCCAGTGGCTTGGTGATCTTTCTTTTGACCATCAACATACCATTCAACAACTTCCTTCTGAAAAAATAGAAAAAGTATTAGGATACTTAATTCTTGGCAATACCATTTAACAAAACAATAAACAACATCAAACATACGCGAAATAAATGACTTTGATCATTAAATGTTCTATTTTTGTCCGAACCTCATATTCTGTCCGAACCTCTCCATAGGTAAATGATCTAAACAATCTACCTGGTGATGGAAATGATGGTCTTCCCGTTGTCTGCAACTCTAACAGCATCACGTCCATAGACACTTTAACATATCCGTCAACTCCGCTTGTGACAAAAAAGCAGGTCTCAGCTACTTGGAACTCTCTTCTTTCTTTGAGGGATCTGGCTAGACGATTCATAAGAAGCGAAATTGGAAATGGTGCAAACACAAGCTTCTGGTATGATCATTGGACTCCAATGGGTCCTCTTCTTAATTTCTGCGGCGAGAGTGGACCTTCTCATCTAGGATTTCCTTTAAACGCCTATGCTGCTAGCGCCACAACAAACTCAGGATGGTCTCTTAGACCTGCAAAATCAGAGAAAGCTGAGCAAATTCAAATATACCTCACAACGGTAAACATTTCACCTTTGGAATCACAGAGAGATGGCGTCAGGTGGCATATCGAAAACCGAGCTTCTGGGATGTTCTCAACAGCCTGCACTTGGGAAGAGATTCGAGTTCATTTTCCTACTCAACATTGGACTTCAAATGTTTGGTTTAAAGGTGCGGTTCCTCGTCACTCTTTTGCCATGTGGATAGCCTATCTAGATCGATTGCCGACAAGAGCTAGGATGATAAACTGGGGTCTAAATATTCCATCATCTTGCCGCCTCTGTAACGGTTACACTGAATCAAGAGATCACATGTTTCTTCGCTGCGAGATAAGTGGTCAACTTTGGGATCGGGTAATGCAAAGGCTAGGAAATGGTTCAGTCTCTTTCCACACATGGACGGCTCTTGACTCGGATCTCCTCCCAACCATCGTCATCTTTCCCTCAACCAAGAGTTCTTCGAAGGTTAGTAGCTCACTCGACCATATACTTTTTATGGATGGAAATAAATCAAAGGCTGCACAATAATATATCTTCTTCCACCTCTACTCTGTTCCGAATCATGGACCGTAACATCTGCAACACAATTCTGGCAAAAAGGAAACTCAAATCCTTCTTGGACCTTATGCAAGTTTGGCTAAAATATGCATAATCCGCATTTTGGAAGTCTCTTTCTAGTGTTTCTTTTCCGTAAGATTTACCTTGGTTTTTTTCTTTTTTTGGCAAGGTTTCTCTCTAGTTCAATTATTTATTTCTTTGTAATATAATTGCAAAATGCTCTCATTTTCAATGATATTAACAGTATTATTTAAAAAAAAAAAAAAAACAACTCCGCTTCCTCGACTGTAATAGCCCGTAGCGAAATAGTATGCCATGAACTGAACTTGGAAGTGTTTCCTATAGGTCCACGATAAATGCCCTAAAAAGTTAGAAAATTAGATGGTTTTAGTTAAAAACAATTCCAACTATACAATATTAATAGAAACAAAAATAGCATAGAAAATTACTTAAATTGCATCCCTTACGCCTCCAATGTACTGGAATTCGGGATTGAAGATAGCCAGGGATCCTAGTATTGGTTGAATTGTCAAGTAATCCAACGCCTTGTTCACATCACCAAACACTCTAACATCATTCAAGATGTGCTTAAGTCTGACTCCACCAAGATTACTATCAGGGAGGCGCTTACTTCCGCACCCAATACCCTTCCAATTATCCCGTGTTGGCATCCCAAGTCTCATTGCATATTGTAGACTTTTGAAGGGTGCATAGCCATAACAGTAATGCTTCCCCTTTGTCTCGATGTGCTTTTTCCTTTGCTCTTTTGGGATCAACAAAATGCATCAGATATTGACCAGAATCAGGCCCGGCCCGTAGAACAGGCGAACTAGGCGATGACCTAGGACCACAATATTTTTTTATGTTTTTATGGGTCACATATTTAGTTGTAGGTTAATAGTATATAATGCACAAAATTTGAACTTCATGTTTTTATTTAAAATATTATTTTGTAACTAAAAATAATTGGTTTGTGTCACATAATTATCTATCTAAAGACCATCAGAAAAAAATTGAACGACTTAGGAAAAAATGTAAAGAGGATTATTTTTCAGAAATAATGTTTTTTTTTTTTTTTCCGATTTGCTGTATTTTTTCATAAATGCAAAAGAATTTTTTTGTTTAACTGCAAATTTGTAATTTACAAAAGGTCACATTTTTTTATCTCGCCTCGGACCACCATTTTTGTTTGGACCGGAGCGGACCAGAATATGGTGTGTATTCCATATCGACCGAGTGGAAGTGACGTGCCTCGCTGATATTCTCAGAACCCGTTGACCAACAGCTCGCTGCAATTTTGATTAATACAAACATTCAACTTTATTAATTTATTTTTACTAACTTTATTAAAAAAAATCATATGTTTTAAAAATATAATACGAAAACGATAGAGGTTGTGAATTCACGTCGGCATAAATGGTCACATGATTATATCCTGCTTTTCATTTAAATATATATTTTTCATATTCATTTAAATAAGAACGGAAAAAACGGAAAAAATTATTAAGGAGCACATGTCCATTCAGTTTTATGCCGATGAACAAACCCCCTTTGTTATCATACCAAACATTTAATATTCGCATGTCGAACCGATAAGTGACAGATACGTACACAAAACACGTATACGGTAATATCACATGTACGTGTACATGCAATATGTGTACATGTACGTGTACAACATGCAATATGTGTACGTGTACGAAATGACTAGAGAACCCTGCAAATCTTCCAAAAAATATAAAATTATCCAGAGAGAAAGAGTGGACAAAACATCTGGAATCCGAAATTCAATCCAAACAGTTTTAGAAAAAATACGTATACATAGTTTTTGGATTTTAATTTGGGTATTTAATTCAAAATCTAGTATATTCAGATCCACTAATATATTATACAAATTATTACAAAAAAAATTGCTGTAAAAAAGGTAGCGTTCTTGAAAATATCCCTAACAAATATGTTTTTATTTAATTTTGTTTTATGATTTAGTTTTGATTTTTCTTCTAATAGCAAGATACAAATCTAGATATCATAGCTATCTTAATTTTTTGACGGATCAGAATTCAGATGGGTTACTCTATCAATACACGTGTTATAATAGATTATACGACCACTTAAACTAAAAACGTGCCACTTTGAGGGAATGCAGTTACGAAGCTAGGTGGTCAAACTATATGACAAATGATGAATTTTTATATACAACCACCTTCTCCCAAAACCGTTCTCGAATAGCATGCGTGGAAAGTAAAGAGATGAGTGGTCTTGAAATGACAAGGAGTCGCCTTTTCATGAATTCGCCAATTCGTACCATATTACATGGAGAGTGCAGTAGTATGAGATGAGTAATTCGGACATGAACATGTCAACACCCCCGATTACATCAACATAAACCGGGTAGCAATATCCGGAAAGATAAAATCCTAAATAACCAGACAATAATATTTGGGAAGGTAAGAGAGGCCCAATACCCCTGTCAGCGCATAAACCGTCGAATTAGTACGGAATCTGCGTGGCTCATGTACCCCGGAACAACCTTGTCGGGAGCACATACATAAACGACAAAGGAGGTATGCAGAAAAGCACTCAAGTACCTAGTACGTGACCAGACGAAGGATCCAAGACCCGACCCGATAGAACCAGCGCAACCGATATACGAGCCCAAGTCAAATATTCCTATAAATATAACCCTCACTTCGAGAGAGGGGGATCCGAAATTTGGCTCTCGCATAGCGAACTCTCTCAAACACTCAGTTTTTTCTTAAGCTTCCGGGATTTAGTCTCATCTCAATTCGGAGAGATATTCGGTCTTGTGGTTGGAATATTTTGTTCATCTACAACTTCCGATATATTTTCACTCAAATATGTCCAGATACTCCGCGGATTCATCCTTTCTCAATACCTGAAGTCACCATAAATCTCTTTCCTTTATGCTTCTCGATTCTTTCCGGTTTTCGATGCCAAACTTTGTGGTCTTTCATATATTTTTCTTACTTGAACATCGGAGAGTCATCGAGAAACACACTTCAATTATGTTTTCCGAACTCTGACCTCGCTTGCTTTGTAGTACAAAAAAATAACTCTCAAGTTGGACTAAAAAACCTCTAAACAATATCCTAAAATTTTATACTATCCGAACATATAAAATTATTTATAAAGAAAAACACTAATAAATACAATAAATATAAAAAAGTGAGTAGAGTTTAATAACGATGGACAAGTTGACATATCGAGAAGGATGGCAAGTAACAGTGTGCTCTTTCAGAAAGGCTACGAGATACCCCACTTCCTCTTCTACCCCAAACAACACTTCATTTGCTTTGGACCACCCTAATTTCTATGTAATTTTTAAATTGTACCTTTTTAAGATAAATACAACATTTTTTGTTTTTTTGTTTTTTTGTTTTTATACTCTATAGTTAGTTGTCATCTCACTTGATATAAAATTTTATCATCTTTTTTAAAAAAGCAATTCTCTAAAATAGAATATTTTTAAATTTTTATTTAAAATGTAGCATCACTAATTTAAATTTTAATATCAAAAATTCAATATCAAAATAACTAAAAAAAATTAATGAAGGAAACTTTAAATTGAAAAAGAAAAAGTGAAAATTCTAAAAATTATTACTAAAATAAGTTTTCGTTCCAAATATATAATTATTAACTTTTTCTTTTCAAAACTACCACAAACATTATTTTTTCCCACAGATACCACAAAACTTAAATTAAAACTTTTAACTCTCAAAACTAAAAGTTAAACACTCAAAAATAAACTCTAAACCCTAAAAATTAAATCCTAAACCCAAAATAGTGAGTCCAACCCCAAATATTTAAATTATAAACCCTTAAAACTCATTTTTTATTGTTTGTGGTATTTGTGGAAAAAAATCATTTATTGGTAGTTTTAGAGAAAAAAGATTAGTGATAGTATGTTTGGAACAAAAACTTATTTTAGTTGTATTTTAAGGAATTCTTCAAAGAAAAAATCAAATGTAATATTTTAATTCTATTTATAATTTATTTAGGATAAGCAAGTTCACACAGTAATTTATGCTATTTTTGAAATTTTAAACTAAGTGACTTGGAATGGTAGGTTTCGAACAAAAAAAAAATGTGCTATTTTATAATATTTCTTTTAAAAGCTTATATGTTTTACTTGGAAAATGTTTCTGGATATTTGCTCGATCAAAATCATTTTTTTAGGATTGTTAAACATAACACTGTATTCACTTGTAAATCATACAAGTATCATAAAAATGACAAAAACTAATCAATTAGATTCAATACGGCTTAAAAAATCACCATCGTTACCAAAATATACCTTCGATTCTCTCTTATACCCAATCTTATTTTGTTTTCTTCATATGTCCTAGCTAAGTTGTTTCAACAACCAAACTAGCCAAATTGTGAAATTGTCCTCCCAAGTTTAACAACAATTCAACCGCAACCTGTATTTTACCAAATCGTCACTCTCACCCTTAACCAGCGATTTGTCCCTTAACCGATAGAAGTGAACAAAAGTGGGTAGGCTAATAAAGTAAAGCGAAAGGACAAAAAGAAAAGCAAAGACACGAAGAAGTGTATAAAGAAACCAAACAAAACCCACTTGTGTAATTATATCCTCTCCCTTCACTCTTCATCTTCATCTTCTTCGCTTCAGATCTTCTTTCCGGCCGGCCTTGGTGAGCTCCACAGTCACGGCATCGGTCGGGTTTGTTTATTTTTGTTTGGTTTATGCTTTTCTTTGTTTTTCGGTGGTTGTCCCCTTGGAGCGTAGCCTGTGCCGCTCCGATTTCGCGTTTTGTTTTACGATGGAGGTGGTCGCGTTCACGGAGGGTGCTTCCGGCGTGGTGGTTCTGTTGCGCGGTTCTGCGAGGTCGTGGTGGTTTGCGTGTGTGTTGGTGCTCCATCGTGGTGGTGCTCCGCCGTGAACACATGCGCCTGTGGCCGTCGTCTCTTAACCCTCGCCGCTTGTGTTGTCCTTCTGCCGGATGTTATGCCTTTTATCTGCATGTAGTTGTTTCGATTTTCCTTTCCTTTTGGTT
This sequence comes from Eutrema heterophyllum, assembly GCA_002933915.1. Taxonomy (NCBI): domain Eukaryota; kingdom Viridiplantae; phylum Streptophyta; class Magnoliopsida; order Brassicales; family Brassicaceae; genus Eutrema; species Eutrema heterophyllum. The sequence continues at coordinate 747,219 of PKMM01021740.1, forward strand.
TTGGTTCGGTTTGTTGTGCGGTTTTGATTTCTGTAATAACTGGATTTGTCCAAAGATCTTATGATCTTCTCTGGTCTGCGGGTTGCTGTTCGATTGGGTCTCTTCTCTAGTCTTTGTTTCAGATCTGGTCGATTTCATTTACGATAGAGACGGTCCTAAAATGGTTACTTTTCTGTCTCGGATGTGGAGTTCTTCACCATCGCTGTCAACTTATCCTTGCGTCTATCTTTCTAGATGAATATTTTGCGTCTCAGATGTTATTTCCGCCTCTGTGGCTCTACTGAGCAGTATAAGCGGTTCCTTTGGCGTCTCATCCATTTCTCTCTTGCAGTAAGAAGGGTTCGATTTTTCAATCGGTTTGGGTGTTGCTCTAGTCTCAGATCTGGGTTCTAATGTTTGAATTTAGGTTTTTGGATTGTATCCCACCCTTGTATTTCTACGTTTGTTTAATAATAATATCAATATTAAAAAATAAAAACCACTTGTGTAACCCTACCTCGAACCATGTAGTATTCATCATCTCACCGGTCACCTCGCTTTCTTTGGCTGTTCTATTTTTATATTCAAAATCTCTCTTTTTTTTTTTTTATTGTATTTGCTTTTTCCCATCTATATTCAAGTCTAGGCCTGCGACTTTAAACCGAACCGAACCGAACCGGCATTTTGTAATTTTGGTTATGGTTCGGTTATGGTTCGGTTATTTTCGGCACCATTCCAAAATTAATTTCGATTCTCGGTTCGGTTCGGTTCGGTTTGGCCGAACCGATCGGTTAACCGAAATTTTTATTAAAAAACAAAAAATTAAGTTTTTTTTTTAATTTTTTTTTTAATTTTTTCCGAAAATAACCGAAAATACCCAATAATAATCAAAAATACATGAACCGAATTATCCGAAGTAACCGAAAATACCCGAAATAACCGAAAATACCAAACCAAATTACCCGAAGTAACCGAAAATACCTGAAATTACCCGAAATAACCAAAAATAACCGAAACTATCCGAATTAAACTAAATTTCTCAAAATTTTGGTTATTTTCGGTTATAAAAAAAAATAACCGAACTACCCGATAACCGAACCGAACCGAACCGATATTTTGTTCGGTTATTTTCGGTAAGATTTTTGAAAACCGAACTAACCGAAAAACCGAACAACCCGAACCGAACTATCCGAAGTAACCGAATTCGCAGGCCTATTCAAGTCGGTTGTATTTAATTGTATACATAATTTTTTGTTGGTTCAAGTCGGTTCGATTAAACAGAATTTATTGAAATTATATTTTTATTGGCTTACATATTTTAAATGTTTTCAAAATTCTTTATTGAAGTGAAAGAAAAAGTAAATTGATCAAACAAAATTAAACTAATTTCTCTTCGATATAATGCAGAAATAAGTAGCTAAAAAACTGATATGTTTAGAATCGTGTTGATTTCCTTATATTCTTTTAATTGAATTAAGGAGATTTCCTTATCTTTAAAATCGTGTTGATATCCTTATATTTTGTTTGCATCCTACTTTTAGTATAAATTGAAACTAGTATAATAACTTTCGATTTGTACTGATTTTTTTTACCAAAAGAAATAAAAGAAGGATAAAAGTAGAAGTTTCTTGTTAACAAAAGGGTGAACGACATATTTCCTCCCGAAAAAGTATTACCTAGTAACAGATCCACATGAAATTTGATCCTTGTCTTATTTCCCCCTAATTTAAAAGTTAAAAACATATTTTCCCAATTCGAAAGTTCGAAACATATTTACCCTTCGTCGGTTTGAATAGTTTGTGAGCTAAACCACTTATATCGATACCAGACCGAATTTAAAACCCAACCCAATTGAAATCTGACCCGACCCGAGCTATTCTTATTCTTCTTCTCCTTCACCCGTAATCATCAATCAAAATCCAAATTCCCCAGAAAAAAAAATCGAAATTCACACTGAAACAATCAATTATGAGTCTCGATTTGGGTCATTGCAAAAAAAAGAAATCGACAACACAGAAGAGCAAAATAAAACAAAAGTAATAAAGGAAAGATCTTCTTCATCCTCCGTTTCTCCTTACTTTCTTTCTCTCTCTCTCTCAGAGTCTCTCTTACGTTCTTCCTCATCCTTCTCTCTCTCTCTCACTCCCTTAATAACGTCGCGCGTCTCGCCTTTTCAACAATCATACAACTCTTCTTCGTCTCTCAATCCGTTTCTCATGTACTCTCTCAATCTCTCTGTCTTTTTCCCCGACAAATACGACCATTTTGTCTCTTCATTTGTTCCGTAATTACGCAATTTCCCACCCTGAATTGGATTGGTTTCTGCATTTTCCCCTTTCTGAACGGATTCGGATTCTGATCAAAATTGTCGAATCGATTAAACTTTGGGTTTCTTATGATCTGTAATTTCTGAGATGGGTTTGTTCATTAGACAACGACTCTCTTCTGTTTCTTCTCGCCGTCGGCGTCGGAGAGTCGGAGCCTCACGGTTAAACGAAACCATTTCCGGAGCTGCTGATGGTGAATATGAGCTGCTTCTCGACGGCGGATTTTTGGAGCTTCAATTTGTTGAGAAGCTTCAATTCCACCATTGCAGAGTGAGACAAGATAGCGGCGGAGGATCTGACGGAGAAGGAAGAAGTATTACAAGGTTATCTCGAAGATACTTGCGAATCGATTGAAAAAAGTTTTACCGAAATTCATTGCTCCCAACCAATCTGCTTTCGTGAAAGACCGTCTGTTGATGGAAAATGTCCTTCTCGCTTCTGAATTGGTAAAGAACTATCATAAGGATACGATTTCGGCTCGGTGTGCGATAAAAATTGATATTGTAAAGGCATTTGATTCTGTCCAATGGTCATTCCTTCTATCGATCCTACATGCTCTGAATTTTCCAGACAAGTACATCCACTGGATTCGTCTATGCGTTACGACAGCGTCCTTTTCAGTTCAAGTTAATGGGGAACTAGCGGGTTTCTTTCAAAGTACTCGAGGACTAAGACAGGGATGTGCCTTATCACCTTACCTCTTTGTCATTTGTATGAATGTGCTCTCTAAAATGCTGGACAAGGCTGCAATGGAACGACAATTTGGATGGGACAAAGCGCTCGATTGAAGGCATTCTTGAGGTGTTTAAGATATTTTCTGCTACCTCCGGTCTGAATATAAGCTTGGAAAAGTCTACTCTTTTCTCGCAGGTGTAAAGGCGGAGAGAAGGGAAGCTATACTTGATCATTTTCCCTTCGAGATAGGTTCCCTCCCTGTCCAATACCTAGGCCTCCCGCTGCTTACAAAGAGGATGACGATTCATGACTATACGCCGTTGTTGGAGAAGATAAGATCTCGGATCAGTTGCTGGACTGCGAGGTTCTTATCATTTGCAGGACGGATTCAATTAATTGCCTCGGTTATTCAAAGCCTCACGAATTTTTGGATGTCCGCTTTCAAGTTACCGAAAGCATGTATCGACGAGATCGACAAAATCTGTGCAGCTTTTCTGTGGTCTGGCCCGGAATTAAATTCAAAGAAGGCGAAGATAGCTTGGCACAATGTTTGTAAACCCAAAGAAGAAGGAGGCATGGGATTAAGATCACTTGTGGTGGTTAACAAAGTAAGCTGTCTTAAAATGATTTGGCGAATTCTCTCTTGTAAGTCTTCACTATGGGTTGATTGGGTTTGTAAGTTCTTGATTCGTAAAGGTTCACTCTGGTCAGTCAAAGAAAAATCGTCTCTTGGCTCTTGGATGTGGAAGAAGATCCTCACACTTAGAGACATTGCAGCTACGTTTGTCAAGGTCGAAGTACACACCGGTTCTACAACTTCTTTCTGGTATGACAACTGGGCACCTATGGGACCTCTGCTAGCACACACTGGGGTACGAGGGTGCATCGACTTGGGAATTGACATTTATTCAACAGTGGAGCAGGTGCTTCAATCTCATCGACGACGGTGCCATCGGGTTGAGATTCTAAACCAAATTGAAGAGGCTATTCTGAACCTGCGACAAAACTCATGCTCACAAGTCCAAGATGTTGTCCTCTGGCGTTGGGAAGGGGATAAATTCAAGAAACAGTTCAGCTCAAAGATGACATGGGCACAACTCCGCACAGTAAATCCGATTCAAGAGTGGCACAAGGGCATTTGGTTTCCATATGCAACGCCCAAATACTCTTTCGTGTCATGGCTGGCTATGCACAATAGATTATCGACGGGCGATAGACAAACTACATGGAATATTGGAGCTAATGGATCGTGTAGTTTCTGCCAAGATTTAGAGAGTCGTAACCACCTCTTTTTTGAATGCTCTTATTCGATGGAAGTTTGGGCAGGTTTGACTCGAGAACTAATTGGAGGAAGATACACAGCACATTGGGAGGAAATAATCACTATCCTAACAGATTCGGGACAAGACAAGATGAAGCTGTTCCTATTTCGGTATGTCTTTCAATCCACAATCCACTCCATATGGCGAGAAAGAAATGGAAGAAGGCATGGAGAACCCCACAACCATCCAACACGTATAATCCAATACATTGACAAACAAACTCGAAATCGCCTAACATCTATTCGACGATTGGGAGATGGAAGATACGAGGACGGGATGCAAGTTTGGTTGGCCACTCGATGATACTTTGTTATTTGGTCACATTCTCGAAATAGGTTCTTGGTTTACATAGAACGCAATTCCACAAAATTTTATAAACGAAGCATTTATTGTACCAAACGTTGTTTTTTTGGATTTGAATTAATTTAACATTTAAATTCAAAAAAAAAAAAGAATTGGTTTGGATTTGACGAAAAGGAAAGATTAGTCTGCGACGTAAGACAAAGGCAGAGAATGATTTTTTTTTTTTTAAGGGTTGTAATCGGGTGGGTGGCAGAGTATTTAGGTTATTGGGTTCTAATTGGGTTGTAATCGGTTTGATTTTGGTTTAGTTTTATGTTTACATGGTTAAAATTAAATTAGTAAACCGTAACCGAAACTAATTATGGTTTGTGGGTAATCTGGTTTCGAATTTTCATTTGGTGGATAAATATGTTTCAAACTTTCGGATTGGGGGGAAATATGTTTTTAACTTTCAAATTAGAAGGAAATAAGACGAGGGTGAAACTTCGTGTGAATCTGTTACTAGGTAATATTTTTCCGGAGGGAAATAGATCGTTTACCCTTAATAAAAAAATGCGTACCTTCTTTTCTATCGATTCTAGAGGTAATGTTATTATTTTAAAAGCGTTGTCACCGAATACTTCGGTTGTTTGCCTTTTCAATAGATGTAGTCAAATACTCTCTTTTTTCATCTAAATTTTTTTATTGAATTCATAAACATGGTGTTACACATGGTCTTACACAAAACCGGCAAGAGACTAATCTCTTCCGGAAACAAAGCCAGCGAGTTCAAAGACAATTTCTGGAGCCAAGAGCCGGCGGAACAAAATGCAAAAAGTTATCAAATATTTCAATTTTATATGAAGGAATATTACTACGAAGCTGTTGTATCGGTTATGATAACCGGGTAACTTAAGTCTAAAGTCAAAGGAGAGGCTCGGAGAATTTCGACCGAAGAAGTTGACTCGCCGATCCGAAAGTTAGCCATTCGATCTCAGCCGGATGGAGTCGGTTCTAACTCGGGTCACTTAGAGATTATGATTCCCCGGTTGAGAGATGATCCGATCGACGTGTCGGAGATTAAATTCAAGAGAAAGCTATTAGCGATGGATGAGAGGTTGGCGGCGGAACTTGCTGAAGCCGAATCCAAGAAAGTTCGTAGGTCGACTTCTAAAGTTAAAGGCAAAGAGGTTCCTCGCGGCAAGCTGCGTCTCGCTGATATTCCTTCGAAGTGCTCTAATGCCTCGTTGGAAAAAATACGTAAAGTTTGTTTGATGTCTGCTGGGCTGGTGTTCAGAGCTCCTACTCCGGATGAACATCCGTGGACCGCTCCCAAAGGATGGATTTGCTTGTACGAATCTTACTTCACCCATTGCCGTCTCTGGTTTTCATTACCGAAGCTCTTGCTTGATTATTGCGACGAGCGTGGGGTCGCTATCACCCAAATAACTCCTGTCGGGATTCGGAACATGGTTGCAGTGTTGGTTCTGGGAGCCGAATGCGATATTGATGTTGATCTGCATTTCTTTGAGTCGATGACATCGACATAAAAATGGGCCGAACTCCTGTACATTCTACGTGGCTTGTAAAAGATACCACAGGGTTATAAAGGGTGATTGCCCCAGCAAGGTCAACGATTGGGAGCATCGGTACTTTTATGTTCGGATCAATAGAGCATGGGTCGTCGAGGTCGATAGGGAATATAGGATTCGTGGGAGCGAGACCTTTGGTAGATTTTAGCTCTTTCATGTCATTGTTTATTCATTTCTTGTATATGCCTGACCTCTTGTCTTTTCTGTTTCAGTTCGTCATTCTGTATCCCGAGCTAATCCTGACGGTTTTGTTGAGAACCTCAAAAAGATCCAGGAGTTAGCCTTTAGAAAGTGGTCGGAGATTCATCTTAGAAGGATCAGGCAAAGCCTAGCTCGTATTAATTCTGGTGAGCCGCTTAAACTCTTTTATTAGCCAAATTTCTCTTTAATATACTGTATTTAATAAAGAAGACAAAAGATGATTAATATTGTATTCCACTTATTGTTGGTTTAAATGTTGGGTGATTTTAATATATAGCCTCAAATAACTTAAATATTAAGTAAGTAGTCTTCAATAACTGAAAATTAGTTTTAGAAAAAGTAATGTGATGATTCAGACAACAGTACTCTTACTAATAAACAAGTTTGTTTTTATACATATCTATTTGATTATCACGATAACATATATTAAACTCATATTTGATTATCAAGATAATTCATATTTATTGATATCTATTTGATTATCAAGATAACTCATATTGATAATTCTTATTATCTGGATAACTCATATTTGATCATAGATATTTATTCGATTATCAAGATAACTCACATCGATAACTCTTATTATCAATTATAAGATAACTCATATTTGATTTTTTTTTTTATATATATATATATATATATATATCTATTTGGTTATCATGATAATTCATATTATCAAGATAACTCACATTATCAGAGTTTTGTAACACGAGTCTGAGACACCTCTGTTGTTCGTCGGACGTCTTCTTCACCGACGTCTTCTTCACCACCACCATCTTTGGTTTTGTTGGTGGAATCAGAAGACTGGGATTACAGCTTGTAGATCGGCGAGACACTCTGCCGGTAGAGAAAGGAACATGTTAAATTGCTAATAAACAAATCGTCTACAGTCTCCACTCTCGCAACGCCGACGAGACTGCACATTCATTCTCCGTCCATTCTCTCTTCTCTCCCTCTCGATTTCTCCGTCGTCAACACCGTTTTCACCGCCAACGTTGGAGCTCTGTAAATCCCTCCTCCCGCAGTGAAACAGAACTTCGCCATGAACTCCAATTTCACCTTCAAACCAATTTCGACGAAATCGAAACCAAAATAGAGGATTTGATCATCGAATCATGTAACAAAATGTCACTATCCCGGATTCTGGGTCGATAATTCCTTGGAAAATTTCCGGAGATATATCGATTTTAAGAAACGGCGGTAATGGAAAGCCAAAAAATTTCGTGGTTTGGCTCGTCAGAGAAGGAATTAACAAAGTGCCCACATCTAAACAAAAAGACAATTCAGAGTTTGATGCTTTATCATTGTCGCCGATGATTTTGTGGACGGTTCCAGTGCCGAAACCTCCTCGGGGAGAAAATTCGAAATCAGGATATCTAGAGATGCCAAGCTTACTTGTTCCCATAGTCTTAAATCATACACTGTGGAGATTATTGTGAAGCTGTCTTGTGTTGGGTTCGGGTTTCATGGAATTCAAAATTTGTTGGATTTGGTTTAGTAGAAGAAGAAGAAGATTCTCTCTCCTCGTCATTCTCATCTTTGTGGCTATCAAACATAGAGGTACTAATGTCTTAATACACATACACAGTAGCGTTCAACAGTTCACTTTTTACAAAACTAATTTTGTAAGTTTTGAAGGCCATGCGTTACTAATACCCTTAAATGTTGGCAAGTGATTTATTTATTTTTATATTGTTTATAAGGAAATATATCGTCGCTCCACCAGACAGTGAAGCAATAAAATGAATTCGAGTTCTTTTTTTTTTTGGACAAACTGAATTCGAGTTCTTTCAAATTGCCAGAAATTATATTGCCACAAAAAAGGTTCCAAAAAAAATTGCCAGAAATTATAAGTGAAAACCACGATGTTCCTAATCGGTCGTTCTCTTCATTTTTAGACGGACATCAACTCCTTGTTTACCAATTTATGCATTGTTGTGTAAGCGTAGTTCTTTGTGGTTTTCTTTTTTGAACTATTATTTCCATTTTTTGGGCTCTCGTTTTGAGGGATATTTTGTTTTCTGCTGATTTTTGTAATATTCCGCTAAAAAAATTAATGATATATAATTCAAAATGAAAAAAAGAAAAGAAAAAAAAAGAGAAAAAAAACCTGGCACTTTCTATGTGACGCATGAGATATCTTACGAGTATTATTAGTATAAAAACATGCAATAATCCAATGGTTTTGAAACCTCGGTTTTTCTTCAAACATTTTACAGTTCACTTTTTTTTATACGTGGTGCCATGTACCCGATTTTAACCAGAGTCTCTAAAAGTACATGCACTCTTTACCATAGATCCAATTACAATTCACGTTTTAGTGTGATGACATTCATGTAAAAACAAATGAACCGAATACAATATTTTTATACGTATCAGCTATCGGTTTTGTAGTTCTCTTCTGGGTGTATAGATTGGTAAATTTGCACACTTCGACCACAAAAATTTGTGGAGCAGGTCTTCGAAGAATTTAAACTTGGAAACCAACGATGTCTAACCAAAAGATCTTAGCTTCTATCAAATGAGCTACCGACTAAAAGCATAGTTATCAAGTTTTTTTTTTCTTTTTTGGGGAGGGAAAAACATAGTTCCTTCCTTATAGACAGTAAATGTAGGTTGGTTTCTTGATGCTCTTCTTCTTCATAGTTTTTAATTTCTGAATCGACCATTTGGGCTAAGGCAAACTCGGTCTCTTTTAGTCATAATTGCTTCCCCCCCCCCC
>PKMM01021740.1:756323-793891 GCA_002933915.1 Eutrema heterophyllum
CCCCCCCCCCCCCCCCCCCCCCAAACTCCTTATTATTGTACATTGATTACAAAAAAATTTTGATCAGAATATAATAATTGTTAAAAAAAACATGCGAAAATCCATGTTATTTATTAAAAGGTGAATTGCATTAATATTATGTTTGAACCAAAGAATTAGTCATATACCATAGAAAAGTAGTCAATTGAGAAAATAATAGTAGTCAACTGTCCAAAAGGTAGGAAAATGTCAAAAATACCCTTGCACATGGGTCTACAAAAGCTGCAACATTTTCTCTTTCTTCTGTCACTAGAAGACAAAACAGATGACTATTTTTTCTCTCTCTTTTAACAAATCAGATGACTAATTTATAATCATGACAACTTTAAATCACTAGATCTAACAGTTAGTCAACTACATTCACACACATGTACATGAACTATCGCACCAAGTAGTTAACTACTCATTTAGTAAACACCACTGAAACAAATAGTCAACTACATTCACACACATGTACAAGAACTGTTGCACAAAGTAGTTAACTACTCATTTAGTAAACACCACTGAAACAAATAGTCAACTACATTCACACACATGTACATGAACTATCGCACAAAGTAGTTAACTACTCATTTAGTAAACACCACTGAAACAAATAATCAACTACATTCACATACATGTACATGAACTATCGCATAAAGTAGTTAACTACACATTTAGTAAACACCACTGAAACAAATAGTCAACTACATTCACACACATGTACATGAACTATCGCAAAAAGTAGTTAACTACTCTTTTAGTAAACACCACTGAAACAAATAGTCAACTACATTCACACACATGCAGAGGAACTATCACGCAAAGTAGTTAACTACTCATTTAGTAAACACCACTGAAACAAATAGTCAACTACATTCACACACATGTACATGAACTATCGCACAAAATAGTTACCTACTCATTTAGTATGGGGAGGAAAAAAGCCAAAGAGAGCAATAGAGTGTTTTTTAGAAGAAAAACGTGGAGAGATGAGAGAGAAGATAAATGTGTAAAGAGTTTTTTAATTTATTTTATTTATTTAAATAATGGTTAAAAGGTGGGAGTGGGTAAGAAAGGAGAGGAGAGAGAATGTGATGTGTAAGAGAAATAAAAAAGTAGATGAGGGGTTGCAAGATCTTTTACTAGAGGTTGCTTTTGTATATTATATTGGCTTTTTATTTACTTAATTTTGACCCACAAACATGTTACCACACCTAGTTTCCCTTTATTAAAACACACGAAATAAAATAAATTGGGTTTCAATCTAACAAATTTTATTTTTGGCAAGGAGTTTCGCTAGGTTCTTTACATTTTCGGTAGCGGTTTATCTTTTTCATTGATGGACTTAGTTTCATAGGCTTACTTGGTCGTATGGTTTTGGTTTTTCATATGTCTCCCTTTCATAGGGATTTTGTCTCCGGAAAAAGTTTGTTTTCTGTCGGTTTTTGACTCAGGAGAAATGTTGTTTTCTGCCGGCTTTTGTCTTCGAGAAAATCTTATGTTCCGCCAGCTTTATATGTTTCAAGATTCTAATAAAATGAAGATCTCCGCGTTACAAAAATAAATAAACTAACTTATTTACAAATTTATTATTTGGTTTGTTTTTCCAAATTTATTATTTGGTTTGTTTTTCCAAATTTATTATTTGGTTTGTTTTTCCGCATAGAAAAATATAAAACTTGGCTATCTAGTGCATGTTTGTAACGCGGAGTGGGTTTTAACGTTTAATAACCCCGAACAAATTTACGAAAACTAATTATGTTAGGAACTTTTTTTTGTCGAGTTTATATTACTTTTGGAGGTCGTGTATTTACGTTTCCTCGCAAGAAAAATCAGAGCAATCAAAATGGACTATAAAAGTCGAAAAACAAATATTCTTTTGCTTCTGTATGATGCTTTGTTTAATGCTGTAATTCACACAGGAATACATATGTAACGATTAGAGTTGGTGAAGCTGAAGCATATAGAGTTTGAGAGTAGTTTGGTCTTAGGAGAAAAACTATACTGAGCTAGACTCTTAAATGCTATCTCAAGTGAATCAAATGTTAATCCAATATTCTACAAAAAGAGGCTCAAAGTTGTGTCCACCTTCAATGTACGATACTCTCTTTATTCTTTTCCCCAGTGGAATCCAATTCTTTAACACCACTGAATCCAAGTTCAGACATATCCTGCTTTGCCATCAAGTTCCTGCATAATAAATCGGTCTCATGATCTAACTCCATCCCAAGTTCCTTGAACAAACCCTCAAGGGAACGAGAACTAGAGAGAACTATGATGGTCACACAGAGTGAAAGGACTCACTTGGCCATTCGACACTGGAGATATTTCTTTGAGAGATGTCTACATTGCTCAGATTTGTGAGCTGAAGACTTGAGACAGCCAAGATATTCTTTCTTCTCCTGAAAACAACGGCTCCGGCCAAGAATGCTAAGTGAATAACTAAAAGATAACCAAACATCTACACCAAGGCCAAAAAAGAAAACTGTTGTTGAAGAATACCTCATCACATTCGTGCAAGTGATCCAAAGGGAAAATGCCCTTTTCTGGTGGTATCGGTCTTAACCCTCTGTTTCCTCCAAATGCTCCACCTGCCACACAAAAAACAAAAAAAACCGAGTCAAATCGAGCTATAGGAAATAACATTGTTAGTAGACATTGATCAATAAAACATGTATCTCTCTCTCTTATACAGCATTGTGTCTAGAGGTGGATTTCCATTTGGTGCAAAATGATTTTCTTGAAAGTCCATCCATGTGGGAACAATAGTAAATAAAGCTACTGCTGATCAAACCCAAAACAAGATATAACAGCTGTGGGAAAACTAAAACCTTCAATCCAGGGTTTAGGGTTTTTAATTGAAGGCACTAAGCTTTATAAGCAAACTCAACACAATTTTCTTGTATCCAACAATACAGAACCGCAGGTTTAAAACCAGAACTAATCAGTACATACATAAGAATTGAATTGCCCGAGATATCTCTCATAAATCTAGTATTGAGAGATACCTAAAAACAAGCATATGTCCGGTATACTAATCCTCTTCACTTGTTTTTCAAGAGAAATCGAAACGAAGAAGAGAAAAAAAACAGAGAAATAAAGAGGAGAAGAGAAGAGACGCACCTGTACTCATATCGAGTCTCTCGATTGGTTCCAGACACTGAGGTTTGCTGCTGAAAAGTCAAGAAGCTACAAGGGTCAATTGCTTAAAGCTTACCCGTCTCTCAACATATATATATATATATATATATTCAGGTTTGTGGAAATATTTCAGTCAGACATTTCGTCAAGCACTTAATCTACATTACATATTTGGTATTTTCCTTTGAAACCAAAAGCCAAAACATATATATTTTTCATTCCGGAGTTAGAAAAATCGATATCTCAAATCTAATCACCATAATATTACCATCTAATCCAAACAAAACTATGATGGAAATCTAAAAGAAAGAATTACCGATTTCTATATTTGCTCTCACATAAACGACTAACGCTAGTTTTGATTTCAAGATCACGCAGCATTCAATATTTCCTTAGCTACTTTTGACCGATAGCTAGCCTAGAGATGAAGAAAAATTCCGATGATCAGTGTACCGTCTACTTCATCAGCTACTTGTTCCTCTTTCTTAACGGCTATGGCTCTATAAGCCTTGAATTTTGATAAAACCTAACTTAAACGATTCCCAGGAAATAATCAAAGCTGATACAGAACCGATAATGCACGACCACATATGACATAACTAGAAAACCAAAAGGGGGAAGAAAAAAAAACAATTTGAACAGAGATCAGGCACGAAGCAGTTCGAGAAAAACCGATTCAAGTAAAACCAACGAGGGATCCATTTCATGAGCAGTAAAATAAAGATATGAATCGAAATCAGCTGATCCATACAAACCCCATCGTACCTGAATAGATAGATCTCCGAGTAGCACTGTGAAGAAGGAGAAAGAGATGGAGAGAGAGATGAGGAGCAAGAAAACATGAAAAAGGAAGAAGAAAAACAAAATTGAAAGGAGGGAGATGTGCGCTGTGTTAATAAGCTAGCGTCTCTCTCTATTACCTCTTTATATTTTTATTTCTTTTGCTTTTGCTTTATCGAATTTAGATTTATAGAATCGAGCTTCGTGGAGATTTCTGATTTACAGTATGTTTAGACGAGACGAGGAGAAGAAGATGAAGCGGACAGAGGTTTGAGGAAAGACGAAATTTTATAAGATCCGGTCGTCATGCCACTAGCAATTATGGCCTTTCCCTTATTTACCTTACCTTCTGATTTATACATCTAATGTTTTTATGTAAAGGTTCAAACTCTCACATATCTTTTTTTGGTTTTCAAAGTTTGATATCTTTTGAATTGATCCGCTCTCTTTTCTCTATAAAGAAGCATCGCCGCAACAGTACTAATGAGTATTTTTTACCATATGATTCAAGATAAATGGTGAGAACCTAACATATATAACTTAGGTCAAGGGGCAGTAAAACAACGAATAAGCAATGAAGAAACCAGGATAAACCAGACGCTGAGATATAAAAACTGAAATTAAAATTGTCCAAGCAAAATGAAATCATACGAGGATCCTTGTTTTCAACTGTTACAACAAAAACGAAACGAAAAACTTCAGAAACTAGATCATCGGTTCTACAACCACAAATCATCTTCATTCTTATTCGCTGGTGGCTGATATGAAAGCACTTCCAGGCTGACGTTTAGCCAACGGGCCGTGGTTCGATAGAAACTGCAACACAGAGACACAACATAAGCTCAAATGGGTGGAAAGAAATCAGACAGAGATACACAAGACAAAGAACAAGCAATCAAAAACAAACCTTAGCATTGACACCATCAGGAACAATCCTCTTTGATTGTCTTAGCCTTGTGTAATCAGCACGGTTAAATTTGGTGAATCCCCTGAAAACATCAAAACGTTTCATCTCAGTGACATACTCAAAACACAAAAGAGAAAGACGAAATCGAAAAAAAGAAATCAAAACATACCATTTCCTGCTAACAATGATCTTTTGACGACCAGGGAACTTGAACTTAGCTCTACGAAGAGCTTCCTGAGCATGAACTCCATGGTTATCCTTGCACCTCACAGACAAAAGCACCTGTCCAATGGCAACTCTGGCACAAGTACCAAGAGCCTTACCAAAAGCACCTCTCATTCCAGTCTGAAGCCTATCAGCTCCAGCACACGAAAGCATCTTGTTGATTCGGAGGACATGGAACGGATGAACCCTAATCCTGAGATGGAAAGCATCTTTTCCAGCAGATTTCACCATGTACTTGTTGCAGGCGATACGAGCAGCCTCGAGAGCCTCGCTCGACACGTTTTCTTTCTCCCACGAGACCAAATGGACACAGAAAGGGAACTCATCGACACCTTTCTTCTTCATACCAACATCGTAGATCCTGATTTTTGGATCTGGAACACCACGACAGTATCTGGATTTCGGGTATGGCTTCCCCTTGATCTGACGGTAACATCTCGCAGGTCCTAAAAACACATTTGACACCACAAGTTTAAGATCGGCTTGTTCAATCAATGGCAACAAACCTAAAACCCTAGATTTGACAAATTCGAAATCTAAAACTAATCAGAACCTAGCGATTTCATTTTAGCAAAAACACGATTGGAAACAAAGATCTATCTATCAATAAGGAATCGATTCAGCTAATTGAAATTGAGATTGTAGGTGAGAAGAGACGATCGACTTACTCCGCCCCATTGCGTTGTTTCTGTTCGGTGATGGTCTTACAAACCCTAGAAAATATCAATGAGAAGCGTAATGTCCATTTTATAGGTGAAACAACGAAAAAACCCTAAATTCAGCTTACGTAAGTGCTGAGCCCATTGGACATTTGATGCTCGGTCCACACAGGCCCCAATCTTTGACTTGACCTCGTAGCTCCAATGTGTACACGTTTTTTTTTATTTATAGTCAAAGAAGAAAGTTTTTTTAAAAATTATTTGAACTGATTTTGGACACATTAAAATCTAAAACAAGAACAAAAGTTGTGGTTGTAACTTGTAACTGTATTTACAGCAGATAAAAGCAAATACACAACAAAACTAGCTCGTTCACGATTCAGGATCATATATCATCATTTGACAATTAATTTTTTTTTTTTAAAGTAAATTAAACACAATATCAAGAACCAAATAATTGGTTTGCTAAAAATCAACCGAAAACTACAAGAACCACATGGCCTCCAAATTCGAAGTCAATGAGGGACAAATCATATGATCATAAAATACATATTTAGACAACACGTTCACAGGAGCACATATGCACGATACCAAATAACTTGGATCAGAACAAAGCAAAAATCGTTCTGTCTCTTCTTCTACCGCTTCTCGCCGCATAAGCAAGTAGCAGCTTGAAGAGCAAAGTAGGTAAGAATGATGTCAGCACCGGCTCGGCGTAAGCACATGAGTGACTCCATCATCACTTTCTCCTCATCGATCATCTTCAGGACTCCCCCTGCTTTAATCATCGAGTACTCCCCAGAAACCTGAAAATTCATGGAGAGATTAAGATCAAACAAAACCTGAGAATGTTGTTTCAAAAAGAGTGCGCGTACTTGGTATGCAGCAATGGGCAATGGAGATTTGTCCCTGAGAAGCCGTATGATGTCCAAATATGGCAGACCTGGCTTCACCTGTCACCAAACACTCCCAAGTTGTTAACAAACTCTAGAGATGTTATACGTTAAGGATGATAAAGGACTTACCAAGAGAATGTCGGCTCCTTCAGCCTCGTCTTCACGTGCCTCAATCAGAGCCTCCCTGTAATTTGCTGGGTTCATCTGATACCTTTTGTTCACCCACCAAAAGTCAGTTTGTAACTGCAAAGGTTAGCAACAGGAACAAAACAGAAATGCAAAAGTCATTATCCATGTGGGTTAATGTTATTTACGTTTTCTTGTCTCCAAAGCGTGGATTTGAGTCCAGGGCTTCACGGAAAGGACCGTAAAACGAACTTGCATACCTGTTGGCACAAGATTCATACACGTAATTAGACAGAACAAACAAGAAAATGCTTCCGAAAAACCTATTGAGGTTGAAATTATATGGTTACTTTGCTGTGTAAGACATGATGGAGACATTTTGAAAGCCTTCAGCATCAAGAGCTGCCCGAATTGCGCCTACTCGACCATCCATCATGTCACTAGGACTAACAACATCCGCTCCAGCTCGGGCCTGGAGAGAGAGAAAGAGAGAGAGAGAGAGAGAAAGAGAGAGTGATCATTTCCAATAAGCAAGTAAAAGACAAGAGTTAGATCATTTTGGTTGCTTGATATAAAAAACAAAGCTTCTACAGGTTTACCTGGGAAACAGCTTGCTTACACAGCTGGTGTACCGTCTCATCATTCATTATTACGCCTACAGAGATAAATATGTAACACAGCTCCAGTTAAAACGTAACAGAAGGAAGTTGGGTAAAAATTACTTACCATCCTCTCTGACTATACCATCGTGACCATCAGATGAGTAGGGATCCAGAGCAACATCAGTGTAGATAACCTAGCAGAAGAGAATAACGTTTCTCACGATTACACATTTTTTCATCTCCAGGTATGTTTTACAAAACGGGATTACGGATCTTACAAGATCAGGGTATTTGTCTTTGAGAAGACGAATTGTTCGAGGCACCAGACCATTGTCATTGTATGCCTCATCCCCTGTTGGATTCTACAAAATGGAAGCCAAAACAACGAGTTCAATAAACAGCTCAAGAACTTTTGACAATGTAGATGCATATATAGGGATTGTGTTCGAAATTGGAAGAGAAGTGAAACCTTCAAAGCCTCGGGAACCTTAGGGAACAGCACGATACTGTTAACACCAACAGCTCGAGCCTTTGCAACCTGTTTGCATAAAAAATCAGAAAAAATCATTTTCTTGTAACACAGCGGTTCTCAAAGAACCAACATATAAAGGGAATCAAAACACAGAGCCAACCTCTTGTACTAGGCCATGCCTCCAGCCAAGCCTGTAGCAACCGGGCATTGCTCCAATAGGCGTGTCTTCCTCACCTGCCAGTCTCCAAAACACACATAATGCTTCTTATGACAATAGAGAAGCCCCACAAGAGATGTTAAAGTAAAAATGCAAAAGACACTAACCTTCATGAATGAAAAGTGGGTATACAAAATTTGCAGGGGAGATGTCAGTTTCCTGGAAGGCAGCTCTGACGAAAGGGGATGCACGGTTACGGCGTGGGCGTCGGTTTAGTTTCTGAAAGCAAAAGTAACATCAGAAGAGAAAACAGTAAAAGCCTCTCAAAGCTTCAACCTTGAAGCTCAACATATTGTTCATTACATCAAGAAAAGAGAGTTACTACACAAGAGTGAAGGAAAATCAATAAAAAAACAATGGATTGATTCAGATACTGTTCAATGGATCGATAAAACCTTTGTAATATAAACCAAAAGGGTAATGGCAGAATCATGGGTACTCACGAGAGGCTGAATTATCGGCGTACCAGCCGGAGCGGCGGGTTTCGGCGGCACCGGAGGTGCTTCAGGAGAATTTCCGGCAGCAACAGCGGCTTCACACTCAGCATCGCTCATACCGAGCTTCTTCGCGTGTCCGTTGCCCGATTCGCTGGCTCTAATGACAAGAGAGCGTCGCTGACAAGTTGCAATTGGAAGAGAAGCAATTCGAACTTTACTCACCGTCGATCTCAGACCGACATAGCTTTTGCAATCGATTACTTTGCTCGATGGGAAGCTGCAAGAGGCATTAAATATCGGTGAAGCCATGAATCTGCAACAATGACACACGTACATTGAGAATTTCATCAGCGAAGTTGTGTTATTGACCCACGAAATTGGGGTTTCTAAGAGAAGAAGAAGAATCTACCAGTGACAATCAAAAAAAAAAAAATACTCAGAATGTAGGATTGAATTGAAGTTGAGTTACAGAGAAGAACGCAAGGTTTAAGTCAAAGATCAAAGCTTTTCGTTCAAAATGACAGCATAAAGCAAGAGGAACAGAGCAAAGTGTTACCAAACCTCGGATGCGAAGGAAGGGGTTGTTGAGATTAAGGGAAGTTGGAAGAAACAAATGAGAAAAATGGGTTTTTTAGGAGAAAGATAACTTTGGATGATCGCCGTTTCTGACAATTGACATTTGACAAGAAGATAGAGACTCAATTCCACGCGCTTTATCTGCGAGTATTCGAGTTCCAAGATTGGAAGGAAATGGGAATACAGCGTTAATGGGCCTGGTCTTGTTAATAAAAGAAATACTGAGCCTTTAAAAATCACTTTCAAATTCAGAAAACAAGATCTATCTTCTTATTAGCATCAACTTGCACTTTCATTGCTTGAAGAAACTCAAGTTCCCACAAGAAACGTTTCACATGTATCAATTCTCTACCAGTTCCATTATACCCACAAATTAGGACCAAACAAAATCCATGAAGCGAATATAGAGAAAGCATATCGTAATGTGAAATTCTCAGATGATAAGTTTATAATTGATTGGAGAGATCATATGTCTATATATAGACGTACCTTGAGAATCAAAGTTTCTAGCTTTGGAGAGTTTTTGATCAGACTCCAAATAACTTTCCAGCCCTTTTTGGTTTTACTTTCAAAAGATAGATTAACGAGGTTTTCAAACATGGGAAATCCACCATTAATGATCAAAGCATTGAAGCATCAGCTGCAACACACACAAACAAAGTGGTCATGAATGAAACACAAATAAAGTGATCAGTGGTCATGAATGAAACAAGATACATAAAGAAGAGAGAGACATACCTCAACAGTGTTAGAAGAGAGGTGAAGGATTTGAACATTGCATATCCAAGAAATGAATTTCGAGTGATTTTGAGGATAAGACTGTGGCAAAAGAAGATCGAGGCGGGCTTCGAGAAAGGAATCGAGGAAATTGGCGGAATAATAGTCACACGAAAAAATTCTGTTAAGAGTAGTCGAGGTAGACAAGATTTGGTGTGTTGAATGCCAAACGAGTAGGAAGCATTCCGGTAGAACGTTTTTTTCACTCGCTGAATTGTGTGATTCTCTTGATGTTTGGGTAACAGAAGTCGTAAGGTCCTGACAGATGAATGTCATTGTGATATATGTATAATTCCTCAAGCACAGGGCAGCCACGAACAACGAAATCAGAGAAATCTCGATATACAAACCAAACCGTATAGAGGAAGAGACTCTTTAGCACCGGAAGACAAACTTCCCGTGTAGGAACATCTCCAATACAAAGCCCTGTTCCTAATGTAAGCTTGACCAGTGTCTTGCTTGTGAAGACAATGGAAGGAAGAAGACACTTGCCTATAATATAAGGCATGCTAATGCGCAGATCAAGATCCGAGATGCCTCGTTCTAAGGCATTCGATATCCATCGTTTGGTATGAGCCCTGAAGTGGTCAGGATCATCTTCACATGTCAATGAGAATTTTTTTAACGACTTATTGCAATTACCACCGTCTTGTTGTTGTTGTAGAGACAGTGTTGTATCAACGAGAGCCCTGAAACTCTCCCGAGCATGGTCCCTCCTCTGTTTTGTTTTCTTGGGATAAAGCAAATCTGTATCGTCGAATGGGAGATGGTGTTGAGATGCAAAGAAGCGAATCATCAGTGTAAACAGATTTTCCATCTTTTGGAGAGGATTGATGTGGAAACAGGTCGTTTGGAAGCAAGGACACGATCTGTGCAAGAATCTCATCTGGGAGGGAGCTAATTGCATCTCTTGACCCAGATTTCACCTTGTCCATGATTCTCCAAGATGGAATAAATTCAAATCGAAATTCAAAGTGAAAAAAAAAAAACTAGGGCTTCATAACCTAGTGTATACATTCCTTTTTTTATAGTGAATTCGTCTCTCGCTCTTTTATGTTTAAAACAAAAAAAATGAGAAACATAAACTAGGATTTCCTTTTTTAAGTGAAACATAAACTAGGGTTTCGTAACTAGGGCTTCCTTTTATTGTCGTCGATTCGTCGTCTCTCGCTCTTTTATCTTAAGATGAGAAAAGAAAAACCAAAGTCACGTTACAAACTGCAACCCAGCTACAAGTCTACAATCATGAGAAAACCAACAGATAATAAAATAGATCGAAAGAGCAGCAGAGATTCATGAAGCTTCTTCGATGAAAATAGAAAAGATGAGAAGTGATTTATCAACAAAAGGCGTTGTTGACTAGTGAGAGATCCAAATAGTGAATCAAAATCAGGACAATATGAGACGAAGAATCTCCCCAGAAAACATGAACGATTTATCTGTCTCTTCCAAACAATGATTCCTCTGTTCTCTTGTCCACCACTGTCCCCATTCAAATACAAAATCCACATTATTATTAGAATTACAAGGGAATGCACAAACTTTTTTAAGTTTCTTTATTCACAGTAAGAAAATTATGTTCAATACCTCTGCAACTTTGTTCACTTCTTCTTTCACGTTCTGCAACAATTGGGAAAGTTGGCCGTCCCATTTGTAGAACTCGAGTTCTTTGTCGTCGAGTATTTCCTTAGATACCTGCAAAAACTTGTAAACCTTCAGAAAGAAAAGTTCCCAGGTGAGTTTTTAGTACAGAAAAGTTTTTCTTTTTTTGTTTTCAACCTTTCTTCCAATCCTACCCGGTGCCAGCTCAGATAGGGGGTCGAGCAGGGCGACCGACTGATGAAGACTCAGTTGCAGAACTGGGAAGAAGATCATCAAATCGAACCAGAGTACCAAACCGGAAGCATATCTCCTGAAATTATGTCATTTCTTATTTATGTTTAATTGCAGTTGTTTCGTCTTAATAATGAGAAGAATGAGTCTTCCTATTGAATAGGATCCACTTCTCCATTTCCCATTCCCGTTCTTGTAGGAGTTGTAACTCCATCTCTCTTTCGTGTACTCTGCTGCTATTTAAGTTAATCAAAAAGCCAAAAAGAGGCAATCTTAATTGCCCAAAAACAGTTTTATTGTTACTTTACAAATTCTGATATCATAGGCGTAATACGACGAGGTTGCACCTATCATTTGGTATCAGAGCACTTGTGCGCGATCCGAAATTTTTTTTTTTTGCCCCTGTTTATCACCACCACCAAAATTCCACCAAAGAAGAACACAGCCAATTCCGTGTCTATGGCTAACACCAAAGACATGCTTGACGAGGTAGAGAGGGGGCTTGGTCTGGTCACGGAAGACTTGCACAAGCTCCGGACGGATCTGAGTGATAGGCTCCGTGCAATGGAAGAATCGAATACCGATAAGTTCCGACGTGTTGAAGAGTCCAACAAGACAATGGAGGACGCGATGCTCCGATTGATCGAGACCATGAACAACAGAGACAACGCGCCACCTATACACAGGGGGCAACAACACTTACCAGTGGGGAGGAGAGAAGAACTGGCACCACCAGTCGCAGCACCTAACAACTTTCACAGACACATCAAATTCGACTGTCCAAGGTTTGATGGAGGAGATCCAACCGAGTGGCTCAGCAAACTCAAACAGTACTTTGCCTTCCACGAGGTACCACAAGAACAGAGGGTTAGCCTCGCGTCGTATCATCTTACGGCCGAGGCAAACGCGTGGTGGCAAGCAACCTCCGAAGCACTTCAGCTAGATCCGAACACGGCGGACTGGGAGACGTTTGAGCAGGAGCTTTGGGTACGATTCGGGCCGTCGGAAGGGGACAACTTTCATGAGGCACTGTCTAAAATTCAACAAACGGGGTCATTCCGTGATTATCAAAGGGAGTTTGAACGTTTGATGAACAAAGTGGAAAACTGGTCCGAGGAAGCACTCGTGGGAACATTCCTAGGAGGGCTGAAAGACGCAGTGGCCGATCATGTGCGTATGTTCTCGCCAACTACATTACGCATGGTGATCAAACTGGCACGACTCAAAGACGAGCAACTCCAGAAACAGCGCCGTTCATTCATACCACGAGCAACAGTGTCAACAAGTACCAACCAGCAGCGTCATGTGTCAGCGGCAATGCCAAAGAGGTTGAGTTGGGAAGAGATGAAACGCAAGCGGAGTTTTGGTTTATGCTTTAGTTGTGACGAACGATACACACCGGGACACAAATGTAAGACGTCACAACTTTTACTCATGGTTGGGGCTGACACGGAAGAAGAGGAAGAGGAGGAGATCTTTCACGACATGAATGAACCGGAGATCACATAACAATCTCTCACCGGTTGGGACGCACCGAAGACGATGAGGGTGGGAACAACAATTAACTGGCAGAGGTTGGTGGCGCTAATCGATAGTGGGGCAACCCACAACTTCATTAGCGATAGGGTGGCCAATCGTTTAAACTTGAAGCTGTCTCCGACAAAACCGTTTTCCGTTCGCGTGGCGGATGGGCATCCCTTGCGTTGTCGGGGCGCCTACCGGAACACCACAACGTCGATTGGCGGCGCGATTTTCACCATCGACTTCTACGCGCTACCATTGGCCGGCTTGGATGTGGTTCTCGGCATTCAATGGCTAGAGCAATTAGGCTCCATAGTCTGCAATTGGAAAGCCCAAACCTTGGAATTCAGATGGGCTGATCGAATGGTGAAGCTTAAGGGTCTGCAACAACAAAAGATAAAACAGGCCCAATCAGAGGAATTAGAAAAAGAAGCAAAGATGGGCCAGGCCTGTTTCGCTTTAACAGTCCACAAGGAGAAGCTGTCCTACCCTGAAATTGACGACAAGATGCAGAGCATTCTACGCCAGTTCACCGATGTCTTTCAAACGCCGTCGTCACTTCCACCGGAGCGAGACATAGAACACCACATCACACTCAAAGAAGGGTCAAATCCCGTCAATGTCCGACCATATCGTTATGCTCATTTTCAAAAAGACGAGATCGAAAAGCAAGTGGACGAGATGCTTACGTCGGGGCTTATACAACCGAGCTCCAGTCCTTTCTCTTTGCCGGTCCTCTTAGTGAAGAAGAAAGACGGTTCATGGCGGTTTTGCACAGACTATATAGCACTCAATCTGGCCACCATCAAAGACCGTTTTCCCATACCGACGGTCGAGGACATGTTAGACGAGCTACACGGAGCGACGATTTTCACGAAGTTGGATCTCACTGCGGGTTATCACCAGGTGCGGATGTCTTCATCGGATGTGCATAAGACAGCATTCCACACGCACAATGGCCACTACGAATATCTGGTAATGCCGTTTGGCTTATGCAACGCACCGTCCACGTTTCAGTCGCTAATGAATTCCATGTTTCGAGACTATCTTCGTAAGTTTGTGCTCGTCTTCTTCGACGACATCCTGGTTTACAGCAGCTCACCGTCTGAACATCTTCAACATGTGCGTCTGGTTCTCGAGATTCTACGATGTCACAAGCTGTTTGTCAAGATGAAAAAATGCGAGTTTGGCAAACTCGAGCTAGAGTATCTCGAGCACATTATTTCGGGTGCAGGTGTCAAGGTTGATCAGAA
The DNA here is from genome assembly GCA_002933915.1 of Eutrema heterophyllum. NCBI lineage: Eukaryota > Viridiplantae > Streptophyta > Magnoliopsida > Brassicales > Brassicaceae > Eutrema > Eutrema heterophyllum. The sequence goes on from PKMM01021740.1 coordinate 770,767, forward strand.
TAAGATAACGGCAATGACGAATTGGCCAAGACCAACAACTATCACAGACTTGCGAGGTTTCTTGGGGCTCACCGGGTACTATCGCAAATTGTGAAGGATTACGGTATTATCGCAAAGCCTTTGACAAACTTGTTGAAGAAAGGGAAGTTCGAGTGGACTCTAGAAGTTGACACGGCATTTCAGAAATTAAAGAATGCCATGACATCGACGCCCACACTTGCTCTTCTGGATTTTAATCAACCATTCGTTATCCAAACAGATGCCTCGGGGGATGGCATAGGAGCGGTTCTATCACAGAATGGTAAGCCAATTGCGTACATGAGTCGCTCTCTTGGTGTGGCTAAATGCAACTGGTCGACCTATGCGCGAGAAATGCTGGCTATAGTCATCGCTGTACGGACATGGCGGACATACATATTAGGCCGACGTTTCACAATACAAACGGATCAAAGGAGCCTACGATTTCTGCTTGAACAATGCATACTCACGCCCAAGCAACAAAAATGGATGGGTAAACTCGTTGGATATGATTACGAAATAGTGTATCGGCCGGGTTCAGCTAATGCCGCGGCGGACGCTGTCTCTCGCCGCCATGACAGTCCGTGTCTTCATGCCATTAGCGGACCTACAGCTGATTTTTGGGAGTCACTACGCCAACTTCAGTCTTCAGATCCGTATCTTTGCAAAATTGGGTTGCTGGCCGATGCTTCTCCGGGACAACCGTATTCCAGACAGAACAGCTTACTTCGCTACAACAACCGCATGATTGTGCCAGCGGATTCATCTCTGGTACGGACTCTACTCTATGCCTTTCACGATACACCATCCAGCGGCCATTCAGGTGTTCTTCAAACCTTTAAACGGCTCTCACAGCAGTTCTATTGGCCATGTATGCACAAAACAGTGAAGGAATACGTAGCGGCGTGTGATGTTTGTCAAAGAGTGAAGGCAGATAATCTTTCTCCGGCCGGTTTGTTACAGCCATTACCAATCCCAAACCAGGTATGGGAGGATATTTCTCTTGATTTTGTTGATGGATTGCCGCTTTCAAACTCCCATACGTCTTTGATGGTTGTCTCACCAAATCAGCCCACTTGATTCCGTTGGCACATCCATACACGGCCAACACAGTTGCAGCTAGGTTCACAAATTTTGTGGTTAAACTTCATGGCATTCCCGAGGTCTATAGTCAGCGATCGAGATCCCGTGTTTGTGAGCGAGTTTTGGCGTGAATTGTGGCGTTTATCGGGTACCCAACTAAGGATGTCGTCGGCATATCACCGACAAACGGACGGCAAAACCGAGGTTGTCAATCGCACCATTGAACAGTATTTAAGGTGTTTTGTCCATACCAGACCAAAACAATGGAGTTTCATGCTACCATGGGCGGAGTATTGGTATAATACAACACATCACTCATCAATTGGCATGACACCGTTCAAAGCCTTATACGGTCGTGATCCTTCCCCGCTCGCAGGCTATGACTCCGACACTACACCAGTTCATGAATTGGATTAGCAGCTGAGGGAACTTGATGAGACCCTCCGCGATTTGAAGAGTCACTTGGAATCTGCTAACAACCGGATGAAGCAAATGGCGGACAACAAACGGCGTGATCTCTGTTTTGAGGTTGGGGACTGGGTTAATTTGAAGCTCCAACCATACCGGCAACACACCATCTTTAGGAGGACAAACCAGAAGCTTTCGACGAGGTATTACGGTCCCTTTCAGATCTTGGCACGAATTGGACATGTCGCATATCGCCTACAGCTCCTGGAAGGTACAAGAGTTCACTCTGTTTTCCACGTTTCACTATTGCGAAAACATGTGGGCTCCGATACACCTACTTCGGGTGTGTTACCCCCACTGCGCGCTTCGGGGATGTTGCGCTTGAAGCCGGAGAAGCTGCTGCAACTTCGGGATATCTTGACCAATGGGGTCACACGGAGGGAAGTGCTCGTGTTTTGGGAAGGATTACAACGGGGAGATGCCACTTGGGAAGACTGGGAGCAGCTGCAAAAGAGTTTTCCATCCTTGAATCTTGAGGACAAGATTCATTTTGGGGGGCGGAGTAATGATGGAGACTCAGTTGCAGAACCGGGAAGAAGATCATCAAATCGAACCAGAGTACCAAACCGGAAGTATATCTCTTGAAATTATGTCATTTCTTATTTATGTTTAATTGCAGTTGTTTCGTGTTAATAACGAGAAGAATGAGTCTTCCTATTGAATAGGAACCACTTCTCCATTTCCCATTCCCGTTCTTGTAGGAGTTGTAACTCCATCTCTCTTTCGTGTACTCTGCTGCTATTTAAGTTAATCAAAAAGCCAAAAAGAGGCAATCTTAATTGCCCAAAAACAGTCTTATTGTTACTTTACAAATTATGATATCATAGGCGTAATACGACGAGGTTGCACCTATCACCGACCCAGGGCCCATCGGTTTTTTTTTTAACACTAAAAAGGGCCCGATTCTGTAAAAAAAAAAAAATATATTTTATTACTAAAAAATGCCCAAATAAATTTTTTTTTTTATTTTTAGGCTAAAAAAAAAAAATTTGCCTCAGGGCCCAACATAGTTGAGCCGGGCCTGGCCGTGCCTACCATGTAACTAATGAGGCATTTGCCTCAGGCCCATCCAAATTCAATTATATTTGAGAGTCCCAAATTTTTAACTGTCTAATCTTAGCATAGTGGTTTAAAAATATTTCTGTTTTAAGTCACCACCTCAATTCGGAACCAACCTTGTATTAAGAGAAGGAGGTTTTGTTTTTCTTTTTCCTTCACTCAATTTTATTATATTTTATTCAAACTTTAACAATCTTAATTTTTTTTTTCTAAAAATCTCCACCGCCGACTCACGATTGCATTCTTTTTCTATCACTATTTTGATTCTTCTTCCGCAACTATTCCAATACTTTTTTCCGTGAGATATTTTTCTCCGATTCACCATTGTTTATGATTTTCAATATTTTATATCGTTGAAATTAGATTAGTTATCATTAAAAATATTATATAGACGATTTTTTTTAACTCGCTTCAAGCCCCTATAAACTTTGGCACGACACTGCTTCCAATCATTTGTCCACCGGCGCTGTGTGCAAAGTAGATGTTGTAGAAGTGACAGATGAATGCTTGAGGATCATTCTCTGCTAAAACCTTTAACTATTCAGAATATGTTTTACCAGGAGACATTGGCTCTGGAATTTCATAACCTTGTTCCTTAAACCACTCCAAATCCTTCCCTAACTTCTCTGCTATTTCCAGTCCCGTGTTCTTGAAACCGGCGTCTATACACACACACACACACAAAAAACAGGGATTTTGACAATGTTACACAAGAAAAAGAACAAGCTTTTTTTGGCAAACCTGTTTTTAACAAATTATAAGGAACCGTGATCTCTCTGAGATTGTTTCAAGAAGCTAGTCTAATTAGTGCGCATATGATCCAAGAACATTGGTAAAACTTTTAGGTATAAATCAAGTCCAAATTCAACAAATAACAATTCTCCAAAACTTAAAACTATATATGCTCCAAATCACTATTACTTTTGAATATGATTACGATTGAAACATATCTTCATTTCAAGGAATCAACTAAAAAAACTCACAAGTTGGGAAGTTGGAATCGTCAATAATCCTTTCAAGAGTGTCGTAAACCAGCTTACTGTCAACGAGAAACCTCAAGTATCCTTCCACCGTCGGTTCCCATTTCGCCACCGGACCTTCCTCCGGAGATTTCGATTCCTTTTCTCCTTCTTTTGCTTGATCTTTCGTGTGCAGTCTCATCGCCACGAACCTCATCTACTACACAAAACCCTTGGATTCCCCTGGATATATCTCTTTTCGCTTCTCCGCCACCATCCCCGTGGTTGTAGCCGCCGCAACAACCACCGAAGCTCGACGACCTTCGTTTGCTCTCACGATAAGGTAGCCACGAGGAGCAGTTACGGATCGGGCATAACTAATCCTCACCGTTGATTTTGCGCCGAAATAGCTCTCGCAATCGACTCTTGTGCTCGAGGGAAAGTGGCAAGAAGCAATAAGTCTTGCTGTAGCCATGAATCTGTAACATGCACACGCAAACTGAGAATTTTCATCAAAGCCATAGGATATTGCAGAACCGAAATTAGGGTTCATAAGAGAAGCATGAAGGAAGGAAGTGTAATGATCAGCTTGAGGATTGGAATATGAACTGTTAGAAACAAAATCAAAATTGAGCCTTTGGATATTCACTACAAGAAAACATGGCTTTTACAACGGACAGAATCGATGTAAAATAGGCTTTGGGACGGATTAGCGACGATTGCTAAATCGTCGTAATAGGATCGTCGTTACTCGATATTCGTCGTAAATTCGTCATAACCACTAGGAGGAATAATTTTCGTCGTAAATCCGTCGTAAATATGCCGTTGTAATGTCGATGTTAGTTTTACATCGATTTTACATCGAATTATAGATTTTTGGTATCGACAGTCCGTCGTAAAGTCGTTGTAATAGATAGATGTAAATTCGTTGTTAAAGCGATGTAAAATTTATTCGATGTAAATTCGTCGTAAATATTAGATCGATGTAAATTCGATGTAAATTCTTATTCGATGTAAAATCAATGTATTATATATATTTATTTTTTTAATAATTTAAATTATAAATTAATAATAAATAATAAAATTAATAATTATAAATTAATAATTATAAATTAATAAAATTATAATTATAAATTAAAATTTTATAAATAAATTCAAAATACAAAATAAAATTTAAATTACAAAATACTAAGTATCTCTTCTAGGTAAAACACCTAACTCCGTTCAAAATCCGCTCGCCGTTGCGCGAGCTCATCACTCGTGCCCGATGTCGATCCATTGCTGCTGCCTCATTGGGGTTAGTCGCGGCTATAATATCGAAGAGAGAGTTGTATCCTTGGATGGTCTTATCTTATCCTTGGATCTTCTCATCGTATACCAACTGCTTCGCCCGCAGAGTGTTGATCTCGGAGTGGGCGGTGTTTAACTTGTTCCACAACTGAACCGGATCGTCCAAAAGATGAGTTGAGTAAGACGAGGCGACGGCACTATCTCGGATCGATCTCATCCCTAAAACTCTGCCATTTTTCTTCGGGGCAACCTAAAAAAAAGAAACGTTAAATTTAATATCAAATCATTCGGTAATATTAAAATTTGATTATTATCACCTCTTCGTATATCTCGTCCATCTGGGCTGTCGTCAAAGCCGCAGTGGATTGGACCGAGCTACCGCCAGGTGATAGCTGTTGAGAGAGATGAGTTTGACGGTCGGCGATCTTCTCCATAGCGTCATTGTAGACCTTCTCCGCTTGAAGATTCACAAAAGAACCATTTTTCTTTTTGTGAGTTTCCTCAAAAACTCTGGTCATTAGAGGAAGTAAACCTCCGTTAGCCTAACAAAACGACATTCAAAAATAAAAATTGAACGGTAAATAGTTAATTTTAATTAATAACAAAAATCAGAAAAATTGAAATTAACTGAAAAAATCTTACCAGTTCAAGGCGTCTTTTCGCAAAAGACGTTTGACCCGATGTATGTGGGAGAACCGCCGGAAGACCGTCTGGACCGACAGTGTTCCAAGAAGTTGAACACTTAGCGGCCACTTCCTGCGAGTGCGGATCTATCTAGTAGGTCTTCAAGCCGTTCCTAACTTCGGAAGACATGTATAAGGGCTTCGCCATATCGCCATTAACCTCCCCACTTCCTCTTCCAATCGGAGACGGTATTGTTGAGCCGAAGTTTTGCCTTCTCTTTAAACTGCGTCTTCACCATCTCGTTGATCTCAATGTCCCAATGCCATTTTTGCTATAAAAAAAAGTAAAATAAAATTAGAAATGATTAAAAATAGATATAATTAATTCGATAAAAATAAATAATTTTAAAAAAAAATTTACCGCGAAACATTTGAATCACGTTTCGACAACGTCGTCCGGAACCGCAGTCCAATTGCGGTGAGGCTCCTGGAAATATGATTTAATGGTCTCAGACACACTCCGTCCGACTTTGTTATCTTCCTTAAACCTGGGAAAAAACACTATAATTATTAGTAAAAAAAATAATCTAAAAAACAAAAATTTATTAAAATATATTTACGTACCAAAAAGTGTTCGGCGGCCGTCGCGGATCTAACCGGGGTAAGACATCATGACCCGTCGCACGCAAAAAATCTTCGACCGTGTATTCCGCATACAACATAGAGGGTCGAGGCAGCTGGCGGCAGCGGCGCTGGTGCGGAATCATGAGAATCTGGAACCGCGGATGGTGTGGCAGAAGAAGACGGAACCTCCGAATTAGTACTCGGTCCCGTCCCCGGAGTCAGAAACTGGCGAAAATGTGTCTTACGTGGCCCCATATATCTAAAAAATAAATAAATAAAATTAACTAATAACAAAATCATATAATTCCAATCATATTTAATATCAATCCTATCTAATAATTACAATCTTATCTAATAAATTATAATTCTATATAATAATTACAATCATATATAATAAATTACAATCCTATCTAATAATTATAATCCTATTAATTATCTAATCCAAGTCTAATAATTAATTATCTAATTCTAATCTATTAATTATCTAATTTAATTACTAAAAAAAAACATTCCTTGAGAGAGATTGTAGAGCGAGAGAGCTTTGTAGAGATAGAGAGATTTGTGAGATTATGAAGAAGGAAGAAAAATCTGGGGTCGTATATATAGATTTTGTAACCGTCAAAATTTCGTCGTAATTTGCCATCGGATTTACGACGGAATCGTCGTAAATCCATCGTAATATCGAAATCGATAATTCAACCACTCGGATCACGCGGTAATTTTTCCAAAACGCGGTAAATTTAATGTTTTTGGGTTACGAAGATTTTACGACGGATCCGTCGTAAAATCGTCATAACTTACCATCGACATTACGACGATTTCATAGAAATCTATACCCTAAACCCTAAATTAGAATTTACAAATCCGTCGTGTATTAACGAAGTATATTTGTGCATCCAAGACTTCTCAAAGTAAACAATAAATTCAATAACGACGATTGAATCTAATATATGGAAAATGTCCTTATCGTACATAATAATGTATAGCGTTTCTTCTTATAAGTTTATTCGAAACATGGATGATGTATATAATCTAATTGATTTTTCTGATACGGGTAATATTTTTATACAATGAGTAAAGAACTTATGTAAAAGAAGTTAAACGATGAAAAACCAAACCTATACAACATATTTCAACCCTAAACCTTAAACCCTAAACCGTAAATTATATGGTTAAGGGTATTACGACGAAATTACGACAATTTATGACATATTCGTCGTAATACCCTTAACCGGGAATTCAAATTACACGGTTTAAGGGTTACGACGATTTAAGACATATTCGTTGTAATTTCGTCGTAACTCTTAAACCGTGTAATTTGAATTCCTGGTTAAGGGTATTACGACGACATTACGATGAATATGTCTTAAATCATCGTAATTTCGTCGTAATACCCTTAACCGGGACTTCAAATTACACGGTTTAAGGGTTACGACAAAATTACGACGATTTAAGACATATTCGTCGTTATTTTGTCGTAATACCCTTAATGCAGAGACAATCGGAGATGGGATCGAAAAGACTCCCGGAGGTATAATATTATTCAAACCATAAAATTCCAGGGTTTGGGTAATATTCGACCTCTGGGAATCCTTACGATCCCATCTCCGATTATCTCTGGTCATTTTTCGACGATTATCTCATATTCTGTATTTTAATTATACAAATTAAGCAATTACAAAAAGTAAATCCGCTCAGATTAATCATCATCTTCGTCGGGTTCCTCATCTTCATTGGGTCCATCATCTTCAGGTTCATCATCATCGTCACTCTCTTCAAACTCATCGGAATCACCTTCTTCTTCTATGTCGTTAGGTAGATATTCAAGTTGTCTGTTTCGGGAATCAATTAGAAGAACGTTGTACGTAATCTCTGGTTCTGTAATGTGACGGCAAGAATCTTGTTGCATTGGAAGATCGTCAACACCAACAATTTTACCCCTTGGAGCTATTTTAATAACCGATAACCATGTGGGCCCAGTGGTTCGAACTCGCGGATATCGAACGAACGTTACTTGTTCTGCTTGTGATGCTAGGATAAATGGTTCAAACTTGTTGTATCGTCGTGATTTGTTGACGTCGACCACACTAAATTTGTTAATTCGCACCCCTCGACCGACTGTTGGATCGAACCAATCACATTTGAAGAGAACGCATTTCATACTAACCAAGCCGGGGTACTCCACTTCGATTATTTCCTGCAACACCCCATAAAAATCTATGTCACCCCTAACACATACTCCGTAGTTGGTAGTTGCCCGACAAACGTCGTACTTGTATGTATGAAACACATAACCACGGGTGAAATACATGGGTGCATTCGTTATCTTTCCGAGGGGGCCTTGGAGTAACTCATGAAACCATATTGGATATGCGGGGTCGCCATGATCCACCTATAAAAGGCATATCGATAAGTGTGCATTTTAGATATATTGAGTATCGATCTAATGAAATTAATGAAATATTTATAACTATATATTAACTTACTTGCGTCTTCAACCACTGAGCAAAGTGACGATCTTTACGATCGTTTATTTCATCATCTGAAACGCCTTTAATGCATTCTCGTACTTGGGTAACAAATAAGCTACAAAATATATATACATTGAAATTAACATCTTTATTTATATTAATTAATATGTAATGAACTATATATAATTGATTAGTGCATAATTAATAAATAGTTACGTGTTACCTCTCGTAAGGACTCACTTCCTCGCAATTTAGGAGGATGTATGTATGTGCGCTGTGCCTGTCATTCTCGTTAGACCACCAAACTTCCTTCAATTTTCCACGAAGACGACCAATTGGTGAGAACATGTATGGGACACCCTCTACTGCATTCTTCCCACACCACCATCATCATATCGTCGGGGAGCCCGTTTGCGTGTGCGGACTTTTGTAGCGAAATAGTATGAAGTGAAGTGTGAAGTTTCTTCTGTCAAACTTCCCGTAACAATTGACCCTTCAACCCTTGCTAGATTTTTTGCCTTTCCCTTTAAATGTTTCATAAAGCGCTCGAATGGGTACATCCACCTAAACTGAAGATGGCCGCCTAGTTCTGCTTCATGAGGGAGATGAATGGGAAGATGTTCCATAACATCAAAAAACGTCGGCGGGAATATTTTCTCTAAATTGCACAACAATATTGGAATATTAGTAGACAGTTGTGCAATTACTTCTTCTGACAACGTCCGTGTACTAAGATCCCGGAAAAACGATCTGATGCATGCACAATCAAAATTAAACTATATATTATAATATTTGAACATATATAATTAATTAATCTCAACAATTTTATATGTGATGAATTAAATATCTTACCTCCAATTGCTTCATGAACGTTTCCTGGAAGGAGTTCGGCAAATGCGAAAAGAAGTAATCATTGCATAAATACGTGGTAGTCATGACTCTTCATCCCTGAAAACTTTCGTCCTTTCTCAACAGATTTAGCAAGATGGGATACGTACCCATCAGGAAACTTTACGTTAGAGGAAACCCAATTGAACAACAATGCCTTTTCTTCTGCACCCAACCGAAATATAGGAACTGGTGATTTTCCATTGCTCATTATATGCAACTCATTTCTGTTGCAAATATCGAGCAAGTCCAACCTTGACTTTCCGCTGTCTTTGGTTCTTCCTTTCACGCTTAACATTGTATGCATGATGTTATCAAAAAAGTTTTTATCAATGTGCATGACATCAAGATTGTGTCTTAATAGATGATCTTTCCAGTACGGAAGTTCCCAAAAAATGTTTTTCTTGTGCCACTTGTGATTGACCCCGTATCCATCAGACATATTAGCTGGAGTGTGCCAATTTCCCCCACGATTCACCGTTTCTAGTCCCCCAAAATGATCTATTTGCGCTTCTAGATCTTCCCCAGATAGATACACTGGTGGGGGGACACGCACGATTTTGTTCTTCCTAAACAACCGTTTGTTTCTCCTATATGGATGGTTGATTGGTAAAAACCGGCGGTGACAATCAAACCAACATGTTTTTCGACCATGTTTCAGCTGAAACGCATATGTCCGATCGAGGCAATAGAACAAGATAACCTCCCATGCGTCGTCCAACCTGATAGCATTCCGTATGCAGGGAAGTCGCTTATTGTCCACATAAGCACCGCACGCATCGTAAATTTTTTTTCCTCGAACAGTCATATGTACGAACTCATGCAGACCACAACTGTTTCAACTCATGTATGAGAGGCTGCAAAAACACATCAAGGGACCGCTTCGGATGATTGGGACCAGGGACTAAAATACTCAGGAATAGAAATTCCCTTTGCATGCACATATCTGGGGGAAGGTTATAAGGCGTTACGATAACTGGCCACAAAGAATATTGCCTACCAGACATACCGAATGGACTAAATCCATCAGTGCAAAGACCAAGATACACATTTCGCTTAGAGTTAGCAAAGTCGGAGTGTACCGTGTTAAAGTGTTCCAAACTTTAGCATCTGACGGGTGAGTCACTTCTCCTTCTCTCTGTGAATGTTCTGCATGCCACCTCATCGATGCAGTTGTCCTTTCAGATTGATACAATCGTTTCAACCTATCAGTTATAGGAAGATACCACATCCGTTGGTACGGTATCTTACTACGCCCAGAAGTTTGCGGCCTAAATCTTGGTTTTTGGCAAATTGACATTCCTGCAGCTTATCATCATCTTTCTAAAAAAGCATACAATTGTCAACACATACATCTATCATCTCAGAAGGCAACTCGAGACTAAACACCAACTTCCGAATCTCATAGTATGTTTCGGCAGCCAAATTATCCTCTGGCAAATACTCTTTAATAAGATCAGCCCAGTCATCCATGCAAACCTCAGCTAAGTTATGATCCGTTTTAATTGTCATCATCCTAGCTGCTAACGACAATTTAGACTGACCTTCTCTATATCCATCGTAGAGTGGCTCATTTGCAGCGTCTAATATATCATAAAATCGCTTCGCATCTACGTTGGGTTCCTCAATAATACTATTATCAGCATTTGTTTCATGAAATGCATCATTAACCATAGCATGCATCCTATCATGATCTTGACCCTGATCAAATTGATGTTGACCATGATGATAACTACCCTGATAATTTGATTCATCAAAATCTACTTGACCTTGATAATTACTACCACTATGATCAACTGCTTGACTCCTTTCAAAACCCTATCCATGTTCATACCAAACATAATATTACGGCATAAACCTTCTATTTAGTAAATGATTCCACACCGTCTCAATAAAAATATATCTCGTATTCTTGCATTTACGACAAGAGCAGAAGATTTTACCGCTTTCCATGGTTGTTTGCATCTTTCCGGCCTGATACATGAATATTTCAAGCCCCTCTTTGAATTCTTTCGTCAACGCTCCCTCCGAATCCTTTTGCGTATACATCCATCTTCGTAGATCGTATATAGACATTTTATAAAAAAGATTTTATAGTGTTTTTTTTTGTTATTAGTGTTTTTTTTTGTTATAAACTTTCAATTGATGCGAGGATGTATTTATATAAATTTTTTCAGATTTACAACGGATTTACGATGTAAATTTGTTAGGTAAACCTATACAAAAAAACGTGTGCTACCAAACTAGAAACTATCGATGTGAAGTCGTCGGTAATGTAAATAGTTGTAAATTCGATGTAAAATTACATCGAGTTTACAACGTAAAATGCGAGAGTCGTATTCGTCGTAAATTCGATGTAATTTTACATCGAATTTACAACGATTTATCATGTCGTCGTATAATCGTCGTAATAGCGTCGTAAAAGTACGACGATTATACGACGACATATATTTATGACGAAGTTACATCGAATACATATTTCGTCGTAAAACCGTCGTAAACGCGATGTAACGTTACATCGATTTAAAACCGTCGTAATTTTTCGTCGGAAATAGGCAATTTTCTTGTAGTGATTCGGAAAGAAGAAAAAGATTGAGAGATCGAAAGCTAAAGAATTCGAAATTATTTAACGGATTCACAAACACCAAAGACCAAACAAGCAAATGTTCTTCAAGTCAAAACCTAGAGATACAATTAAGTATGTAAGAAACCAAAAAAGTCAAACATTACCTCTGAGATGAGTGAATTTTGGGTATTGGGTTATGGGGATTTTTTCTTACACATCCCTTTGTATACTTAGTTTTTTTTTTTTTTTGATTACGTATTTGAATTTTTTTACTTAAAAGGTTTGATAGTTTTTTGGGAAAGTTTGAAAATTTAGTATTTTTTTGGATGAATTAGGTAGAAGATTGTTACAAAAAAAAATATTAGGTAGAAGATAAAGGAAAGTCTAAACATTTTTTTCCGTTTTCTTTTTGTTGCTAGAAATGCTATAATTGGTGACTATGCCAGAACAAGTCTTGTTCACAACCGACTCCGATAACATAAAATATTGTATTATTCTTTGTAGTTTCAGTTCATGGAAACAAAGCTCTTGACATTTTTGGATTAAATAGAAAAAATCTTGACATTTTTGCATTAAATAGAAAAGAGTGGAAACTCATTTTTGCCGACGTCATCTTCTTTTATAGAAAAATTGATCCATCGGTTCTGATTGTTTTACTTATAGCCGTTTTTGTTTGAACGATTGAGATTTTCTGTTTAAAAGAGAATCCCGAAACGAGATGTTTAAAAGATTTTCTGTGTAAAATCCCTCAAAGGAAAATGTACATTTCCTTCTCCTTTTCTATGAGCAAATTCTCAGAGAAAATACTTACCGGCGAACGAAGGTTGGTGGTGACGAACGGCGGCGATAGAACAACAGGCCAAGCGTTGCCGTAGGAATTGGAGAAGATGGATTAATCGTTAAAATAGAAAACCCAAATCCCTTTTGTTCTAAATGAGCGAGTTATTAGGGTTTTTTACATTGTTTAGTTTTACATTTTAACCCTAAACCCTTTCTAAATACTGTTTTTGGCCTCAGACTCTATATATTAGAGAAGTCCCTTTCAAAGATTTAAATTTGGTTTTGCACTCTCCGGTAATTATCTTCCTTCTAAATATTGTGGGGGTCTAATTTTGGTTGTTTTTATATGTTCATAATGGTATTATCAACAATCTAGAGGAAGAAAAACCAATTAAATAAAGTAGTATTAGATTCTAATCCGCGATTTGCAGAAGCAGAATCAACATTTTTTAAATTAAATTTAGTAAACATACATAATTGTTTAATTTTTAGTGAAAAACAAAAAATCTGTTGATTTATTAGATAATATAAGACAAACGCTTTGGATTGTTGTTTCCTAATGAGATTTCGATTCCTTTTCACCTTCTTGTGCTTGATCTATCGTGTGCAGTCTCATCGACACGAACCTCATCTCCTCCACAAAACCCTTTGATTCTCCGGAATACTTCCACTACAAGAATATAGACTATTCCAGTCGGCCGAAATCGTCGGAAATCGACATTCTATATCGATTTTCAAGGGATTTGGGTCGTCGGGAAACAAAATCCGTCAAAAATTCCATAGAGATTCCCGAGAGACAAAATGCCGATGACAATATATCGGTCCGGAATTTCCCTCGAGATGAGTATATGAAGGAAAATGTCGCCAGAAAACTTCCCGAGGAATTCCCTAGGGTAATTTATATTCCCGATGGATTCCTGACGGATTTTCGAGGGATATAAAAATATTAATCCGTCGGGAATCCATCGGGAATATAAATTAATTTTTCATTTTCGATTTAATTATTATTAAAATATCTAAAAATCAAAAATAAAAATTATATTATATTAAAAATTCTTATTATTGAAAAAGTTTTTGAAACTATGGAAATTGTAACAAAAATTATAAAAAAAACGAAATCATGCTCGGCGAAAAATCCGGGAACTTCGATTTCATGAAATTCTGCATGCTCGTGAGCTTTGACTTCGCAGTGGTGAGCTCTTCTTGCGTACTGGCGAACCGCTCTTCCGTGTCTGCTTTCACTACCTCCAAAGTAATCACTTCTCCTAGAATTCTTCGTTCACTTGAATCATGTCTTCGTCGTCGTTAAGCGCAACTTTATCCAACCGCGGACGACGTCCTTTGCGAACGGGTACCTCTTGCAGATACACGAAAAATTTAGAACATAACAAAACTATAATCTAAAGTTAAATAAAATCAAATCAAATCAAATTACCTCAAGTATCAGACGATTGATTTCAGAATCAGTCAATCGAGCCGACTCACTCAACTTCGGCCGGCCCAAATAATAATTTTAAAACTATTATTGCTCTTATTTAATTATTTACTTTTTGGGGCTCTATAATTGATTTTTAAAAAGATGGGGGTTGGTGATTTCGGTTAGGTTTAAACCGGATAAGAAACCGAAAAATACAGAATTCAGACCCGAACAAACCATTGGCCTCATAATCCTGCTTATTTTATATAGCAGATGATGTAGATCATATTGGAAACTAGCTGGGTAGCCCGCGCCTTGCGCAGACAGAGAGTTCAATTCATAAACCTTAATTATGTCATTCAAAGTTTTATGGATGCTGAATCGAAACGCGTTTATTGATCTCAATTCGGTATTATTAAAACAGACTTATCGAAACAAACTAAAGCAATCTAAAGTTAACGAACAGAAAAAATATAGAACGAGAGAAAACACTGAGAATATGCTAATTAGGATGCAGTTTGAAGATATAAACAAAGAAAAGAGCATTCGTATTAGAGAGCAGGACATCGGTTCCAAGAAAAATATTAATAAAAAACACATAAAGGATATCGAACATATGAAAGTAAAACAAAGGTATTTAAACTAAATCCGTAACCATTATGAAGAACTCAAAGAAAAAAAAACCCAACTACGTATATAAAATCCATTAAAAGCCTAAACTAAACCAATCGTGAGGACGTGAAAATGCTTTGAAAAACATCTTTGTAAACAACGTTCATTGTCTTCCGTTGTGGCTTCCCGTTTTGATCGGTTATTATAATCCGCAATCATTTTCTCGATGTAACCCTAGAAACAGCAACATAAAGTTGACCATGTGAGAATACTGGCTTAGGTAAAAACAAACCAACTTTTTGCAAAGTCTGACCCTGGCTTTTATTTATCGTCATAGCAAACGCGATAGCAACGGGAAATTGTCTACGACGCATCCTAAAAGGAAACCTTGCTTCTAGTGGGGAAACAAACATTCTAGGGATCAGAACCTGTTTCCCTACTTTATCACCGTTTATAAGGCTAGCCTCGATCACATGGTTAGCTAATTGAGTTACCAGCAACCTCGTACCATTGCACAATCCACCCCTAGGATCAATATTTCTCAGCAGCATGATAGGAGCACCAATCTTTCATTTTAAACGCTGGTTAGGCAAACCATATACTTTAATACTGTTTAGATATTCATGGGTATAAACAATACCATCCATCTTACTCGTGGCTTTGCGCGGGCCAAGGGGTCTCAAAAACGTAATACAAAACTTTATGTTATAAACCGAAGAAAATTAGAACAACCAGTTGAGACATACATGATCAAAATAAAGCTAATCCAAAAAAGTAAACACCATACAAAATCAAAAACTCAAAAAGAAATACTAAATAAGTGTATGAAACCCACAAACCAATTGAACTAAGACAAACACGAGTTCTTCGTCTTTACATAATCGTTCTTCGTCATCTTTTTTTCTTCCTCTTATTTCTCCTTTGGTTTTTCTTCTTTATCGTCTTTTATTTATTTTTCGTCATCGTCTTCCACCTTTATCTCTCCTTCTCTCACGTCTTCTTCTTCGTTTTTTTTCTTCCGGTTTTTCTCTGTCAATCGTATTTTCCACATCTTTTCCTTCTTCTTCATCGTCTTCGACTTATACTTCTTTTTCATCTTATACATCTTTTGATTTTCTTATTCCTCACCATTTTCTTTCATCTTCATCATCGTCTTCGACTTCAACTTCTTGTTCCTCTTCTGTTTTGTCTTCATCTTCTTCTTCTTCTTCTTCTTCCTGGTTATATTATTCTCTTTCTTCTTCTTCTTTTTCCTCCTTCTTCATCACCTTCGTCTTCCTATTCTTCTGATTTTTCTTCGTCTTTTTCTCATCTTCACATTCTTCTACTTTGTCTTAATCCTACTTTTCTCCGAATTCTTCATCTTCTCCTCCTTTAAAGTCTTCATCCAATTTTTTTATCTTCCCTATCTTTCCCTTCTTCTACTTCGTCTTCTATCTTATGGTTTTTTCTCTCCTAATTCTCCGACTTCTTTTTCCTCTTCTTCCGTTATTCCTCCTTTCTCTAATTCTTTATCATATCCTAAACCTCTTCATCTTATCTATCTTCTTATTCCTCTTTTGATTTATATTTTCCCTTTATTAATCTTTTTCCTCGTATTTTCAAGTTCTTCTTCATCGTCTTCGTCTTTAACTTGTTCTTCTTTATCGTCTTCATCTTCTCGGACTTCTTATTCATCTAATTTTTATTCATCTCTTTCATCATCTTTACCTTCCTCTACTTTGTATTATTCATCTTCTGGTTTTCTTCTCTTTCTTTATTCTTTTTTTTCTTCCACGGATTTTCCATCTTCCACTTCGTCTACTATGTACTGGTTTTCTTCTCCGACTTCTTCTTCTGATTATTTTTTTTCTTCTCCAAATTCGTCATTTCATTCTTCTTTGTTCACCATCTTCGTCTTCTCCGACTATTTTTCTTTTCTTCATTGTCTTCATTGGCTTCATATTTTTCTTCTCCCTCTTCTTTATCTTTTAGTTTTTCATATTCTTCGTCTTTTCCTTCTTATCCTCCATCGTTTTCAACTCCTACTTCTTCTTCTTTATCGTGTTTGTCTTTTATTCGGTCTTCTCCCTCGTCTTTTCCTTCTTCTTCTTCACGACTTCGTCCTCCTCTTCTCCCTCCTATTCAACTTTTGGATTTTCTTCTTCCTCGCCCTTTCCTTCTTCTTTTTCATTGTCTTCGGCTTTTTCTTCTTCATTGTCTTCTTCTTCCTCTTATTTGTCTTTCGATTTTCTTATTCCTCATCTTTTCTTTCCCCTTCTTCATCGTCTTCAACTTCTATTTCTTCTCCCTCTTATGATTTGTCTTCTTCTTCTTCCTCTTCTGCTTTGTTCTACTCCTCTTCCTATTCTTTATCTTTTGGTTTTGTTCTTCTTCGTATTTTCTTTATTCTTTTTCTGGTTTTTATTCGTCTTCTTCTTCATTCTCCAATTTTAAAGCCTTTGTCAGTTCCTTATCTCTTCCTTATTCTTCTTCACCGTCTTTGACTTCTACTTCTTCTTCTTCCTCTTATATATCTTTCGATTTTTTATTCCTCACCCTTTTCTTTCATCTTCATCATCGTCTTCGACTTCTACTTCTTCTTACTATTATGTTGTGTCTTCTTTTTCTTCCATTTCTTTATCTTTTGGTTTTTTTCTTCCTCGTATTTTCCTACTTCTTTGATTTCTTCTTCATCATTTGTGTATTCTCTCAGTTCTTCTTCTTCTTCTTTTTCGATTTTTATTAGCCTTATTCATTCTCTGCTTCTTATTCCTCCTTGGTCTTCTTTGTCTTATCCAAACTCTTCTTCTTATGGTTTTTCTTCGTCTCTTTCTCATCTTCACATTCGTCTACTTTGTATTATTCATCTTCTTGTTTTCTTCTCTTTCTTTATTCTTTTTTTTCTTCCATATATTTTCCTTCTTCCACTTCGTCTACTATGTATTGAGTTTTTTCTCCGACTTCTTCTTCTGATTGTTTGTTTTCTTCTCCAAATTCGTCATTTCATTCTTCTTTGTTCACCATCTTCGTCTTCTCCGACTATTTTTCTTTTCTTCATTGTCTTCATTGGCTTCGTATTTTTCTTCTCCCTCTTCTTTATCTTTTAGTTTTTCATATTCTTCGTTTTTTTCCTTCTTATCATCCATCGTTTTCAACTCATACTTCTTCTTTATCGTCTTCATCTTCTTTGACTTCTAATTTTTTTCATTTGATTTTCTTTGTTTTCTTCTTTTGAATTTCTTTGTTTTATTCTTCTCATTTTTCTCCTGCCTCATCTTCTCTGTTTTCTTCTATCGTCTTTGTATTCTCTTGCTTCTTATTCTTCCACATCTTCTACTTCTTCTTTGTGTACTTCTTCTTCTTTTTATTCGACTTTCGATTTTTCGTCTTCCTCGTATTTTCTTTCTTCTAATTATTTTTTGGAAGTTTGGAATTTTTCGGACGAATATTTTCACATTTTTATGGACTTGGCAATCTTTACACAAACTATCAGTTTCAAAGAATCTTGTGAAGTAAAAGCACATAGATAACATGGACACATATTATCCGACCGTTCTAACATGAACCCTCCTCTTGAAACGATGGGGAAATATAATAAAAAGGAAGATATAATAACGAAACAGTCATCAGTCACGAAAAGTGAAAACCCAAAGACATTCCATCAAAATTAATTTGTTTGTCGAATGATAAGGAGCCCAAATGTTAACAAAAACTTGTACAGACAAAAAGACGGAAATACTTTGTTATCAGTAGTGTCATAGAGAATCCTTTCATCCTTTGAGAGAAAATTTACCAGTAGCCTCTTCCCATGTCAATCAAAAAAGTCCTTTTAAGTTTAGTATAGTAACAATCAATTTGCTCCACTTATCAATTTAGTTAATTTCTAAACTCGTGCAAAATTGAATATATCATACGATTTAGACAATAGCACAAAAGTATCAAGGGTTTCGAAGACTCATTTCTCTCATGATATCATAACGTAGGTAAACAATCTATTTGGTAGTTTTGATATCATGTTAAGCTTTATCTCAAAAGTAGTCATCGACAATCTATAGCATGTTCTTCTTCTTTTTCTCCTCATGAAAGATACATTCCGTAGTAAATAGATTTAGTCTTGTCTCCTTCAACTTGTTCTTCTCTATTTTGTTCTCTTAGTTTAACTCCAAGCATTTTTGCCATCTCTTCCTTCCCCTTCTTCATATAAATCACATCATTCGCCGTCAAAACATCTTCATTGTTTGAACCACTGTTTGTACCTTCCATACTTTTCCTCAAGTGTTTCAAACAGGTTTTGGAATCAGTTGATGCATCCATTTTGTGCCATATCTCCGGTCGTCTTACTCTTTATCCATTTTTTATTTGGATTCTTCTAGTTAAAAGTAGATTCAAATCAAATAAAGAACATCTTAGCATAAGTGAGGAAAAGAAAAAGACATGTTAAAACCAATATCGATATCGAAAGTCTTACTTATAAATATTGTTTATATGATATATTTTGGTTACAAAAAATATTTGGTCGTAGAATTGATATGACGTGGTACATGGTCTCATCCATACTCATCCCAAGCAAGAGACATTTTCTTAGCAATCTTGAAAGGACCTTTCTCATAGAACAT
Organism: Eutrema heterophyllum; assembly: GCA_002933915.1. Lineage (NCBI taxonomy): Eukaryota > Viridiplantae > Streptophyta > Magnoliopsida > Brassicales > Brassicaceae > Eutrema > Eutrema heterophyllum. The sequence continues at coordinate 790,223 of PKMM01021740.1, forward strand.
TGCCAATTCACTACTACATCCAGGCCCTCCAGTCAACCAAATCACAACAGTAGAACCTCCTAAACGCACCAAGTTAACATGTGAACAAACAAAGCAATCACACATTTAATCTAATCCCACAACTTAGAGATTCCTATTAGCAACTCTCATCTAAAAATGTTCAAATCGACATAGAATACAATATGGACAAAGAGATGGCAACTCCTAGACATCATACTAAAGATCACAACATTTTTCCTAAATAGCCGTCTATTAAAAAGAACAAATACCACCTTACTAACCCAACCAAAACCTCAAACATCAGCTTTTAAACAATAGCTATTAGCCTTACCAGTTGCTGCCACAACTGTGAGAGTCATGAAATCTCCAGGGCTATGGATATCAACGGGAGACCTAACTGTGTAAGCAACGCAAGTGCGATCAGCACCTGCTTACTCAGCCATCTCAATGCAATGCGAAACCAGTAGCTATGTGGCTGAGGCTAGAGCCAGCGCCATTATGGAACCTGACCCTTTGCTGCAGCTTTCCTCAGAGGTCACATACGCTAATCCGAGCTGCAATAGACACAGCAGAGTGAACATGGACTGAGCCGCCTCCCATTGCTCCATTTGCTAATGCATTTTTCCTAGGTCTCGCATCGGCAATATAAAGCTTCCTACGCAGTAAAAAAAATACGATGAGATAAATGCATCTTTTTCAATATCAACCATATGTAATGAGTTCAACACATGCATCCTTGTGAATTGGAAAACACTGTCAACCATATTGGATATTCAACAACAAACAAAGGTATTTTCATTGCAACCAAAGAGACCTTTTGATGCATTCAAAAGTTAATCTCCTGTCCAGCACGATCAACTAAATTGTTGATTTCCCGTTGTGAGATGCATTCATGATTCATCTTCAATCATATCCATTGATGCTCTTAATGAACTTTTTCCGAGAAGACGAAAATATTCATTAAGCAATCTTTATGTTGGGTTTGCGTTACCAAATTTAGAAGGTCTGCATGCAAAAGTATAAAGATTTCATACTCTCTTCGGCTTGCTACACCTCAGTAATGCATCAAACAAAGTACGCCTCTGCAAAAATATGATCATACGGTCAAACAAATTTCAAGGAAAAATGAACATGGCAGCTTAAAAAGTGAGAGTTTCACCTGCTTGGTTTTAGGACGAAAGCCATAAACAATTATCCTCATGTCTTTGCCTGCAAAATGCAAGTGCTCACAGCATATAATGTCAGCATCATTGTGAAATGTCTATTGTCAAAGATAATATTAAGACGTCAAGAATCAAGAAAAAAAAAAAGAAACACAATAATTCCTACTGATTTTTGAGATAGGGCAAAAAAACCAGAAAAATAAACCCCACTTAAAAATCAGCTCTTGTATATAATTAAATCTGGAAACATACCAGTGACCTGTAAAAGACGTCTTGGTGGTTTTTTGTCGGACTGACGGTTGCTTGATTGAACTTTCAGCACTCGTGTATGTCACCCATGAATCAAAAAGTACATACAAACAATAGCATTAATTAAACCTCCGAGCCGAACTTAATTAGTATTAACGACATAGCTCTGTCTCCACGGATCTAGCAACTAACCATTTTGTTAAACTTCTCAATAGTTGCCAATGGGGACCTTTCTGGTGCCTTCACTCTTCATAAAATAAGAAACAAAAAAATACGAAGATCAGAAGTGTTTGATCTTATCTGATCTTATCGTAGTCTGGAAGAGATCTCCGAACCTGGCTCCACAGTCCACACCTGTTAAAAAAAAATCAACCACACAAGAAAATCTAAGATCCAAATTCCAAACCCGAATTTGGACACCAGAGCAACCTACAAAAGCAAAACAAAAAACCCTGATCAAGGCGAACATAGAAATAATTGCGACAACCACAAAGAAACATATGTAATAGTTAGCAAAATCACCTGCACAAAGTAAAGAATAAAATCACCTAATCAATTAGGCACCCCGAACAACACATAAATAACAACAGAAATTTAGATAAAGCCATAACCAAAATCGTAAAAAAACAAAAAAAAACAACCACGGACCAAAGATCAACACCCAAAAGCAAGCTAAAAGGCAAACACCACGAAAATATAACTCACAAAATACCCAAAACATTACCAAGAAAACCCTAAATACGTAGAAACCTATCAAAACTCGAGCTCGGAAATGTACTATGTGCGGCAAAAAGAGATATATTTATAGCTCAGAGATCAAGCTAGGGTTTCGCAAAAAACATTTTGTACAGATAATCTCTAACAATATACCGAACTTATCCGAGACTAATTCTAAAAAGTTAAAAAAAAAATTAATGCACATAAAGAAACAGATAGATATCGACTACTCACCTAAGCCAAAATACAGAAGCGTAAACACCCAACACCCTCGCCTAAAAGACCCCGAACCCTAGCACATAAAAAAACGGAAAATCAAACCCGATATTAGTTACATTCGATTAGAAAAACATAAAAAAAAACGAAACAAAAAAAAATAAAAACAAAAGTAAAGAAAAACATACCGTAGAACATATCATATAGGTCATCCATCATCCATTAGGTTCTACCAAAATGAAGCATTCAAAACCAAAAACAAAAACAAAAAACGTGCATTCCGAAAAAAAGATGACTGAGATGCTAATCCTTTTTAGTAGTTGTTAATGAAGGCTTGTATGTTAATTATTCCATTTTATAAACTCTTCTGCAATTTAACAAAGAAAAAAACAAAACGCAAAACACACAAACAAATATCGAAAACCAACCTAAACCAAACATCGGATCGTGAACAGCTCGGTTGTCTTCGAGACAACAAAACAACAACGCTGCCCCAAAAGAAAAACCATATCAGCAACGCCTCACACAAAATAAAACACGGGAAAAATAAGAAGAAAAGAAATAGCTGAAACCCTAAAACTAAGCGGAGCTGAAACAAACCAAAAACGAATGAGCAAAATAGCGAACCAAAACAACTATATATATATAGCCTCGATTATCCTAGGGTTTTCACCAATAATTATCTTTTAAAATTTTTATTATAAACAAAATTATAATAAATATTCGGTTCAATATCTAAAAATGGCGGCCACACACATTTACGCATACAACATGGGTTTTCGAGAAAATGGACCCAAAAACTTTAAAATTAAAAGCCCAAAATTTGATAATCGGTACAGCAAATTATGAATTTTAATCAAAACTTAATTTAAAACGATATAAAGGGTACTAACCGAATTTTACGTTTAGAGTGAATAAGAGAATTTCATTCCGAAAATTCACTTCGCTTTTACTATCTTATTATATAAAGCTGAATCTCTCAACGTGAGCGTGACACGTAGGATAATTTTCAATCACGAGATCGTGACATTTGTCACGGTTAATTTAGATCGCGACATGTGTCAAAATAATAATATAAACTTTCTAATTGTTAATTAGTTATTTTTTTTAAAAGGAAAATAACAAAAAAGAAAAAAATTGTGTTTTATATAATGGAAACTAATAACATTGAAAAAGTAAAGTAAGAGAAAAAGTAAAAAATACCAAATAAAAATAACAAAAAAGGAAAAAAATGTGTTTCATATAATGAAAACTAATAACATTAAAAAAAAAAGTAAGAGAAAAAATAAAAAATATCAAATAAAAAGCGTTAAATATAAAAAAA
>PKMM01021740.1:794015-820699 GCA_002933915.1 Eutrema heterophyllum
TTCCGAAAGATGTGGATATTTTTGAGAAATAGATAGTTCAAACATGCTGTTTAAGAGCAATACAAATATGAGACCAATACAATTTGGGCCATGTTAAAACTTATGTAAACACACGGTAGAATATACCTCTCAATTTCCTGAAAATATTCACAATTTCGCAAGTCATATGCATGTGCGCATCGATAGTCTTTCTCTGAAAGCCAAATTTCCTGGATTTCTCCACTTGGACNGAGATCGTGACATTTTTCACAATTAATTTAGATCGCGACATGTGTCAATTTAATTTAAAAAAGTAAAAATGAATTAAAGTAAATATTTAAAAAAGTTAAAATAAAAAGAGGCAATCTTAAAAATAAAAAAAAAGAATAAGTCTGGAAAGTGATAAAAGGAAACTTAAAACTTATAATAAAGAAAAGTGACAAAAAGAAACTTAAAAGTTTATAATCTACAACCACAACCAAACTTAAAAAAGGAAAATTATAAATATACTATAAACATAAAAATAAATTATTAATTTACGACCAAACATATAACTTTATAATCCTTTTCATTACGATTAAGATCGCGACATGTGTCAAAATAATAATGTAAAATTTTCTATTGTAAGTTATTTATTTTTCTAAGAAAATTAACAAAAAGGAAAATGAATTGTGTTTTATATCATGGAAACTAATAACATTGAAAAAGTAAAGTAAGAGAAAAAAATAAAAATTACCATATAAAAATAACAAAAAAGGAAAACGAATTGTCTTTTATATAATGGAAACAAATAACATTGAAAAGGTAAAATAAGAGAAAATAAAAATTACCAAATAAAAAGTGTTACGATTCATCTTATTATATAAAAAAAAATTATTTGCCTGATCGCGAGTTATATTAAAAAATTATATAAAAAATATATTCATAATGTTTTAAAGTTAGTGATTCGTCTGATCGCGACACGTGTCAAGTCAGACGATCATATTTTGACATGTGTTTAATAAATTTTCAATTATAATTTAACACATAATATTAACATTAATAAAAATAAAATTTAAAATCGATTCATAATCCTAAAAAGTAAAGGAAAATAGTAGTTATGTTTAGATTAAGAAAAAATATACAAAAATTATAAATAAAAGCTAAAGTTAAAAAAACCATATTTTAGTTTAAAATAAAGAAATTAAACAATATATTACAATCCTAAAAAGAAAAAGAACAAAAGTCAAAGTTTATAAAAAAAAGAAAAGGAAAACCATATTTGAGTTTAAAATAAGGAAATGAAACAATAGTTTACAATCCTAAAAACTAAAGTTTTAAAAAAGAAAAAAAAACAATTAGTATTTCTATTTATATTAAGAAAATTAAAAAATGGAATACAATCTTAAAAATAAAAGGAGTTCTCATTCCCCACCTCTATATAACCAAATTGATAGCTTCTCAATTTCACAACTAAAAATTAACATTTTTCGTACATAAGTTGCGGGTAATATTTTGTCTAATAGAAAACATGATAACATAAAGAGAAAGTTTCATGTTACGTAAAGAAAAAACCATGATTGCGCAACGTCAAGTCAATCGATCATATTCTGACATGTGTAAAAGAAATTTCCAAAAAAAAATCCAATTAGTTTTGACACATAATATTAACAATAGAAGGATAAATTTATAATTGATTCATAATCCTAAAAAATAAAATTAATAAACAAAAAATAAAAATAAAAAAGTAAATTTATCCTAAAAGCCAAAGTTAATTAAAAAAAGAAAAAATTAAAATTAATAACGGAAAAAATTTAAAACCGATTAATAAAAAAAACTTAAAAATTTGGAATTTAATAAACGGTTCATAAATATTAAAAGGTAATAAAAAGAAAAATTAATATAAAAATAAAAAAATCCTTAATTTTTCCATTTATATTAAGGAAACAATTAATTACTAATCCAAAGGGAAAGATTTCTCACCTATATATAAACCACAATTTGGTAGTATGTCAATTACATACCAAAAAATTAAAAGTCCAATATTCGTATCTAAAGTTATTTATTGCATATGCTTCACTAAAATTATCCTTCAAAGTATATATATTTCATCGAAACTTTGTTTCAAAATTTATGTATTATATATATTTTCATGGGTGCTCTAATTTTGTTTTCCATTTTTTCGTTTTTAATTTTTTTACGGGTTATAAAATATTAAATTACAAACCCACATATATGCGGGTACTTATCTAGTATATAATATAACTTTACCAAACACAATCTAAGTTCCCTCGTATCTTCTCCGAGCAAGTCTCATTGTGAAGTTATGCAAATACAATGGTACCCTTAGGTCAAGAGGCTTAGTAACAAGTAAAGCTCTTCTATAACTCCGATGGGAGACCAAATCGAAAACGGGCAAGTCTTCTTGTTTCACCACTCTTTGGATTAAGTCCCTGCAATCTGTCGCAGTAAAGAAGAGCTCCTAAAACAAGCTTTTGCTTTTGTCTTGTCACCTTTGGTTTTGGTATAATGAAGGATCTAGAAGAATTGTTTGTTGACATTTTTGACCCGTATATACATATTACAATCGTCCTATGCATTTCCAAAACCTCATCAAAATTCCCATCTCTTTTGTCTCTCTCAAGCCTCACCACACACCAAAAACCAAAACACAAAGAAAAAGGAAACCTCATTTCTTCGATCGACAATTGGCAGAATGGTCGTAACCACTCCACAAATTTGGGACGAAACCGAAGAAGGTTATATACATAAATAAACATACCTCTGAAGAATAAATACTCTTGGAGGATTCCAAAGGGGGTTAGTTAGTTCAGGGGCTCAGGAGCTCTGCTTGTGTCTCTGTCATGTTCTTGTGCGGCTGAGGACGAACCGTGCTCTGTGCTTACCATATCACTGCTTTGCTGTTCTGCTGCTGTATTGGGAATAATAGCCTTTTGTTTCAGATATGACTCCAGAGGAAAGGTTGCAGCTTGGAGAAGGCTCATCATGCTCACTCGGGAAGCCCCTGGGTCTGTGTTTAAGTCAATGTTTCCACCTGCCGCTGGTTCGATCGCTGGAATGCTCTCCACTTCTGTCTCGTCCCTGCACTCTGACTGCGCCTGCTGCTGGCTTGCCTGCCCTGCTTCTTCCCTGTTCCGCTTCCGCATCATCAGCGTCTTGAACCGCCTCTTCACTGCCTCGCACACAGTGCAAGTGCACGACGGCTTGTGTTTTCCTTTCCCACTTGGCGGCTGGCTGCAGACGATGCACGAACACCCTGCCCGGTGTCTTGGGTGCTTGGTCGTGGCTGCAACCGCGGTATCCCCTTGTCCGCCCGTCGCGGTGATGGCTGCGTTTGCTAAAGTATCCAGAGCAGATGCCTCCTGCTCCTGGTTTAGCTTTTCGGTTGATGATGCCAGTCTCCTCCTTTTGAACTCTGTGGAAAAAAAACTTTAGTTTCTATGTAAAGAAGTTTCTAAGGTAACAGACCGATAATAGTTGAGAATCATACCTTTGCTCAGCCGGATAAGTGTATCCTGTTCTCTTGGGGAGAGTTCGTCAGGCGCAGAACATGAAGACCTGGCATTACAAACAGCAACTCAAACTATTCAGCGAGGAGTCGGAAATCCATAATAACAGTATCCCATAATAACAATATCCCATAAGTGTACAGTGTAGTCGAATAGATTGTATCAGTTACTTCTGGAGAAAAATGCGCAATGTTCTGTGGTAACTATGCTAGGCTAAGCACATGAGCATGAAATCTCGTTACCTGCCAGGATCCAAGAGATTATCGGAGCACAACCACTTTGGCGGAAGAAGAGTATCCACAGGCAGCCGTCGCCATTTCCCACAAGCATCACACTGAACCCATTGCTCTTGTTCCCTGAGAATTCAAGGACCACATATCAGAACCATATTCAGATGTTCTTTGATCATTCAAGCGGGCCTAATTCTTCTGATCCTATCATTACATAGTACATGAGGCCTCACTCTGTTTGACGTGACACAAAAACAGTCCTCTTCCCGAAAACTGGTGGTTCCTGCATATCAGCAAGTACATGATTACAGAAAATTCAGTGTAAGGGTCCAGCTGCTTGTGAGAAGTAAACAGGTAAACAGCAACTCACATCATATTCTTCAAAATCGTGATCTTCCACCGTACAGATGCTCGGTTTGACGGATTGAGGCGGCCGCAGCAGCTCTTGTGTCTCCTCCCAAGTTAGTCGCAGTTCTAGAACATCTACGCTGTCAATGAGCAGTCGCTTGCTCTTAGTGCCAATGTTCCGAACACGTTTCCTAGCAGAAATTAGGGACGGCTGAAGCAATAAGTTATCCTTTGCCATGTCCTCAGACTTCTCAAGTTTAGACCAGTTGGAAAACATGTTCAGATTGGGTTCACTGCTTCCCTTGAACATCTGAAGAAACCACAGCAAAATCTTTCATTAAATTCATAATTATGAGAGCACCAGAAAGGAATCTTTTAGTTCAATACTTCACTTCACCAGTGGCAGTTTCTTAATGCCCAAAGGGACATCTCTCTGCTTATGCATTTCTGGTGTACTTTGATCATCTCAACATGAAATTGGCATGCTTTTTACCTGTGCTGCTGTAGAGTTTGTCGCTTTACGGTATCCCATTACGAGTTTTCCTTCAGGTTCCGTGCGGCTGAACGTCACTGCAAAGAACATGGAAAAATCCAAGACATCAGACCTAATAAAAAGTATCGTTCATCTCTTCTTGGAATGTATTTCGCTGTCCTCATCGAACACAACACATGATCAAGACGCTTTGATGCCAATGTTTGATTTAATCATACCAGGGCTCCATCAACATGATATGAGTGTAGTCAACGAAACAAAAGAGTTTGAAAAGTACCAGTATCACCAGCTTGCAACAGCATGGATTGTATGCAAGGAGTCACACCCTCCAAAACGTACATCCTGCTGTTATTATTAGGCCAAAACCTGAATTGGAACACCCATTCTTTCCCTTTTATGTCTTGTATCTTTAACGGGAGGCCCTCGGGTTGAGAGATAGGGGGGAAATATGCCTACATACCACCATAAAAGGTTATAGCTGATAGCTACAGTTTGGGGATATCACATAAGCGTAGAGAGAGACAAGTTACCTCTGCACATGCTTTCGGAAGAACCAATCGACCGATACGACCAGCATCGCTTGCACTCAGGACTTTTTCAAAGAGTGGTATAATTTTCGAATTTGAGCTTGGAGAATAAACAGTCAAGGACTCCTTAGCATACAACAATAGGGCATAAACGTAGAATAAAGAAACAGAAAGACGATATTATGAACATACAGATGAGGATACTGTCCAGATAATAGTTGCAGCTCCTGGTCAGTAATCCTAGGCCAATAACGGGGAAGCAACTGGGTCTTCCCGCGACCTTCTGGAGGAGGCCGAGCGACATGAATCTGTGACACAAGGCTCCCATTAGGCTCCATGGCAGCAGCAGTGGGAGCTGAGTTTGCAGGTTTTGGAAGCAATTGCCTGGACCGAGGCGCCAGTTGGAAAACCGGAGTAGTCTTACTTGTGTCATCAACAACATCATGAAACGGACTTGTCATAAGCGTAGGTCCAAGCGAAATGCTCAAGTTTGGGAGCGCAGACAGTTCTTTCTTTTCAGGTTTGTGTCTAAGAGCAGGAAGCAGGGATTCTTCTTGCTTCATTTGGAGAAAAGATTGAGTGGGGCCGATTCTTTGAAAGTGAAGCTTGAGATTTGTCCTGAGATCTGTCCTCTCGAGAACACTGCCTACATGCTCTGCTGAAGCAAACGAAGGGAAGCCTCTACCATTGGCTTCGTGGCTGACATTCATCTGTAAGAGAGATTGCATGAGTATAGTGAGAGAGAATCCAAGACCAATGAAGCATCCCCAGTTTAATTCAAGGAGGGGAATTAGTCTTACAGAAAAAAATCCCGATTTCTTGGCACAGCTTATACATGTAACGCCGCCGTTATCTAGAAGCTCCATCATGAATCTTGAAGATATGCATCCACAGTGAAGACGCTGTGAAACACACACACACACAAGTACGTATTAAGAATAACAATCGGAATATGCTGAGCGCAAAACAATCGGATTATCTTCACCTTGTCACATGAATTACACTCTCTCCAACCAGATTCCTCGGCGTGGAACACTTGGCAGAAAATGGATTGCTCGTATGCGGACCTATTCCAAAACCACCACTCACGAAATTAACCCAATTGAATGGAAAAATTAAAAAAATGGATTCCCCTCAAGTCGCTTACCCACACTTATCGCAGAGATAGGCTAACTCTCCGGATCGCATCGGCCAGCCTCTCTTCCACTCGCCGGACGACGAGGCCGCTCCACACTGTGCGTTCATGCAAACCTTTGTTGACTCCATGGTTGACCAACTGAGCCGTCTCGATTCAGATAAAGGAAGAGCCTTTCTCCTACCGGATATTCAGTTTTGAAGAAAACCCAATTCAATTAGATGTGACGAAGAAGAGACCGAGTTCGTTGACCCACAGATCATCAACTTCGAAGAAACCCAAATTCATATACTAATGGTTCCTTCGACACCAAAACAGGGCATGCTTCCGGCGGCGCAGAATAGAAGAAGATCGGTGGCAACACAGAGCGGAGCCGGCGGCGCAGAATCAATAGGAGTTAAAAAAGAGACAATTTCCAAGTCAAACTTAAAACTGTGTAAATCTACAGCTGAGTTTTCTGCAATTCCTAATTCCAGAAGAAGAAGAAGAACAAGTGCCAGAGGATTTATAAATGAGAAGATTGGTTTGTTTATTTCGATATATTATAGAATGGAAATGAAGAAGTTGGTGAATCGAGAGGAATCTCCATTAACAAACAACAAAAGGTTGGGAAGATAGACATTACCACCCTTGGATTAATATCAAAACAAATCTTAACCGTTAGATGCGAATTTTTTTTAATAATGAAAACAAAGATGGGATTTTTTTGTTTTCCCTATAAATTAAAAGCCTGCTGACGTAACTTATTAAAACTGTTGGCGTCAGCAGACCTGAAAATCGCAGCCGTTGAGAGAAATCAAATAAGAATCGTTGGACGAGAGACATAGACGTATAATAAATCTGGAAGCAAACCTTCACGTCCCGACGACCTTTGAGTAAACTTTACTCATACACTATGTCACTATCCATAACTAATCTAATACTAGGTACTATCCATAACTAATCTAATACTAGGAAGCAATCTCCGTTTTACGTGGAGTAAAACATCTATAAAAATTTTGTAATATCCGAGTTTAAAATAATAATATGGAACATAAAAATTTAAAATTTTCAATCTAATATATATTGTGGAAGATTCTTAGTCCAGTGATTGACTTATGGGTTAATTAATGTTTCTACATCAGGAGGTATGAGTTTCGATTTCCAAAAAATGTGATTTCTACAGGTTAAAGGAGGCAAGCTTAAAAAAAAAGGAAATTTTCAGCGTGGTAAGTCGTTCGCCGTGGTTCCAGTCTGCGTGGATTCTTGTGGAACGAATATATTGTCAATTGAAAAAAATTGTCCTTGTAATTGTTTTCCTAATTTGTAATAAAATAATCCATACGGCAAAAAAAAAAGAATCTAATATATATATATATCTTTTGTAAACCATTTGAGCCTAGGGGTGACGAGAGGAGCCTACGCTCTGGGCCCACGCCATAATTTTTAAAATGTTTAAGGAAAAAAAACCTAAAAAAAAAATATATATATATATATATATATNTTTTTTATATCATTAAAAACCCTTTTTTTTTTTGCCTAAAACTTAATAAAAAATAGAGACCGACATGTTTGAGTTATTATGATATAATAGACATTGTTTAACTTTAATGGGTTTGTGTGGTAATGTGAATGAAATGGTTATACAATATATCATAGCAATAACGTAACTTTGTCTTTCAAATGAAAACAAATGTTGTGTATGAAAGTGATGTCTTCTTCTTTCTTTCACACTATGAAAATGTGTAATCCTCTTATATTGTTTTTTAATCTTCTTTGCATATTATTGTTTTTTTTTTTTGCATATTAGCTTCTTTCCATGTCTTATCTCTTTCATTGTCTTAGATAATGATGCATATACATTTTTTCCTTTTATTTGTAGCTTGAAAATATTTTGAAGAATCTAACTTATTTGGATGATCATGACAAGATCTCAAAATCCATTGAGATGTTGATTCAGGAATTTGCCAAACGTCCTCAAGCAAATCATTGAAAGGTTTGCAATTTGATCGATGGCTTAGCATTTGCGTGTACTTAGATTAGAGGGTTTTCGATTTCCCTTTGAAAAATAGTTTTCATTATTGTACTATTGTCAGTTGCGGTAAGAGTTAGTTTGTCTACTTGGTTTAGCTGTTGTTACATATATCGCCTTCACTCTACGGTCTTTCTTTAAGAGAATGCCATTTCGGATGGGAATACGGGAAATAGCAGCTTTCTAAGACAAAGAAACCTTGCACATCATACATTCTTGTTGTGTAATGAACAGTGGAGTGAATTCAAGAAGCAAAACCTGTAAGCTAACTTATATTCATCGTTTTCGATAAGCAGAAAGAATTTTTCAAATCAAGAGGAAAACTGCTATACGTAAAGGAAAACAAGAACAATGTGGAGATAAATCTATTTACAATAATTTCAAGATCTATTTTGATATTTTTGTCTTAATATTTGAAATTAATAGAAAACAAACTTAGGACAATTAATGAGGATTTAAATGTGGAAACCAATAAAGACAAAATATGGAACAACTCAACTCAAAGCATATATATATATATATATATATAGAAAATCATTAATTGGATTCGAAACTAATAAGAACAAATATACAATTTACACATACACAGTAGTTTTTCTAACTAAAATCTGAAACTTAAATCCTAAATGTTAATACATAAGAGGGGGCCTAGGACAGCCGCCTTTTTTGTTACATGGTGAGAACGGCTCTGCATAAACACACCCTACTTTCAGACCTACACCGCATTCACAACCATTTAAAACGTGAGTGAATGACAAAAAGAGGATTTAATGTTGTGTTTTATCCTATGATAGATGGGGAAGAAAAAACAAGGAAATGTACCTACAATAACCGGAGGGATACAAGAGAATGAAGGGAAAGGAAGCCATAAGAAAGAAGAGAAACTCCATAAACAGAAAGCTCTCCAATTGCTGAACTTTCTTGCTATAGATTATGTTGAGCCCTTCATTGTGTTTAATTTTCTTAGAGAAATGTCAATTTTGCGTAACAGTTGCTTCAGGAGTTGCAAAAGAGTAGCGCTGATTTTATCTAGGTATCAATTGAAAGTTTTGAGAATATTGTAAAAAAAAAAAAAATTTGAGAATAAACCATCGCATCTTCTAGCTCCTTTTGTTCTTTAACCTTTGTGTTTTATATCCCTTGAAGTTTATATTGTTACATTTGATATTAGTATATGTCTTTCATATTAAGTAATAAGAAGTAAAGGAAGAAGCACCATAATTAGAATTAAAATTGTTTATGCATCGTATGAACTTGAACTTTACTATTGTGGTGGTAAGATTTGGAAATAAATTATTTAAAATTAATCTTTCACCTAGCGACGTAAAATTGGATGTACTTTTGATTTCTGTTTATATAAGATGTTATACCACAATCAAAGATATAAAGTAGTATGAAATCATTTTTCATACAACTCTAACATAAGAAAAACTGTTTATATCTAGTATATTGTATGTTCTTAAGTTTGTATTAGGGGTGGGCGTTCGGATCTTCGGATCGGGTTCGGGTCGGGTATTTCGGGTTTCGGGTTTAGGGAATTAGGTACCGATCGGGTATTTTAAAAATTCGGATCGGATCGAGTATTTTTTTAAGATTCGAAATTTTTCGGATATGTTCGGATCCGGATCCGAAAATACCCGCAATACCCGAAAATACCCGACACACCCGAAAAACCCGAAAATCCGAGAATAAAAAACAAACTAGATATGTTCATTTCAATAAAATCATAATTAAACAAACCACTGCACTCAAGTTTCATTCATGTTCATTACACAATCTGAAATAAAGCCATAAAACTCTTCATCACTGTATCGAGCAAAGTACATGTTCATGCCTCAAAAACTGAGACTTTACCAAGAGTACCAAACATAACAAAATGTAGAAGTGTTTCCAAACTTTGTTGCAGAAGTGTTTCCAAGCCATACTCTCCACGAATGCAAGTGGCAATTCCCCCAACACTACCATCTCATTAGAAGCCTCTTTGAATACAGCCTTTGAAACTTTTGAATCTGTCAAATTACCATCATTAGTAACGATTTGGGCACCCTTACCCTTAGTTAGTTGCCATGCCAAGTATTTCCTGCAGCTTGTCAGATGTTTTGACAAGTGTGAAGTCCCTTGTGCTGATGCACAACCGAATTCTCGAAGACAATGATTGCATCTGCATTTGTCACGGTCGTTATCTGCTCTCGTAAACTATTTCCATACAGGAGACCTTGTACTTGGTTGCTTCTTTGCAGCTGATGGTCTCGAAGCATTTTTCCTTTTGCCTCGATTCTTAGGGATTTCATGAGTTTCTTGGGTTGCATCATCTTTGTCAATATCAATCTCCTCTGGAAACAATGAAGAATCCATCTAAACAGATGCAAAATAGAAAACATTGATCAAATTTTGCTGATAAAAAAAAAATCAAACCAGAACATGATTGAAACAAAAACAAAAACTGTATCACATGAGGATACTGAAAAGAAAAAAAAACATATCAAAGTCAAATCAGCCAAGTTTCATCGTAAACTTACAAAGTAAAAAGTTTTACAAAGTATTATATATACAATAAAAAATCCAATCTATACATCTGTGTGATGTGAACGTGATTAGCAGCTAAGTAACTAACATTTGTTTTTCTTAGAATATGATAATTTGCTGTTAAAGAGCAAGCCAAAGTGATTCACTGTACCTCAAAGCAAAACCATAATAAACTCAAAACAAGCCATATAACTTACTCTCACTACTGGCAAAATTTGTAAAATAAATAACCACATGAAGAACAACATATCCTTCTACGTTCCAGTATAATCAAATCTTCTAAATCATAAAAAAAATCTAGAAATATCACGATGATATTCTTCAAATAGCAAAGTTCAAATTCCACAATCTTTACAAAACTTTCAATCCATCAAACTTACAAACTAATAAGTTAATAACAACTTGCCAAAACACTATCAAACACTGAAAAGTCTGAAATCACAAAACATGTACATAAAGCCAAACTTTCAAGTTTTTGTCTAAAACCACACATCTTTAAAAGACTGAGCAAAGAATGAGATATGAAGTGAATGCTTTCCTCCTGGTCTTACTAAAACAAAAACAACAAGTCTCTTAAATAGACTTAAGACTCATACAACTACTTGACCATAAAAACATGCAACTAGGAAAACAAGTCTTATTCATAAACTTAAAACAAACGACAACTTATTGAAATACTTTTATTCTTCAGAAACATCAACAATCGACGCGATTGTAAACAAAAAGAAGAAGAACAAATCTTCTGGTTTATTTAGAGATTACAGACATACAAATCGACGAAGAACACAAAAGAATTGACGAGAAGAATGAAGAAACATGACCGTAACAACAAAGGCAAAATCAAAATAATAAGAAGAACACATACCTTTGATTGATTCCTTGATGTCTCTGAAAGAGGAGACGATGAACGATTTGGGTTTAGGGCTTCCAGATTTTCGATTTGGGTTTTTTAGAGATTTATGTCGACAATAGAGAAAAAGTCGGAAGAGCAACCGGCGTAATCACGTAAAAGGGTAAAAAGGTAAAGGGGTTTAACAAATGTATTTGGATATCTCGGATCCTAGTTCGGATCTCGGTTCGGATCGAGTAATACCCGAGATCCGAAAATTTTAAAATATCAGATCCGATCGGCTATTTATAAATCTTCGGATCGGGTAATTTCGGGTCGGATCGGGTTTTCGGATCCGGATTTTTTGCCCAGCCCTAGTTTGTATTATGTCCCCGTAACTAGTAAGAATGAGAAAATTATTTTTATATATTTACAATAAAGCGAATCAAACAATTAACGATCAAAATGTCGTTTTTTAAAAACCTTTTTACATTAAATAATGTTTTTTGGGCTTTTTGTTTTTTGGAATTGAACCAAACCATAATAACCTAAAGGGCCTCGTTAGGAGCACTAAACCAATTACAATTGAAACCGAAACTGGAACCAAACCAACAACGAACCGAGTGCGAGAACCAGACCAAAATCAGAAGCACGAAAACCCTAGCCACCGCAACCACCGCCTCCAATCGAACCACCACCACCACTCATCCCCACCACCAGACAACTCCATAGGAGGGAGCCACAAACCGAAAGGAAACCACTAGACAATTCCATAGGAGGGAGCCACCAACACCTTTCAAACCCACCAGCCCAAAAACTCTGATGCCCGCCGCGGACCAGAAAACCCCCGCCTCGAAACCGCCGCCGCCTCAAAACCGGAGCAGAACATGACCTCTGCTTTCGACGAAGTAGAAATAGAAAACACCACCGCCGCTTAGCTCCAACAACAAGGAGGAGAAGAAGGGACTCACCGATACCCGCCAAGAGCCTCACCGACCACCACGAGAGAGACACAACGGACGAGGGAGGAAGGACTCATAGAGAGGGGATGGAGCTGGGAAAACTCTGCCGCTTCGCGCCACCGCCGTCCTCAAGGCAGATCAGCTACTACAACAGCGACATCCGACAGAACCCCCTTCCTCGAGCCAACTCGTCGCCGCACAAACCCACGAGAACAGATCCGCCGTCCCGACGAACAAAGAAAACCTAACTAGGGTTACCTCCGCAGGAGCTCTGGGAAGAGGAGCCTCGCCGAATCACGTCCTCACAGATCCGCCACGAGGAGCCTCGACGGTCCCAACCGCAAAAGACAACCTTCCTCGCCGCCGCAGAGTCAATCTACGGTTCCAACTCTCACCGGCGGAGTGCTCCCTTCCACGGATGAAGAGCCGTTGGTCCGCAAAAAGGGGATGGTTCCCTCACGGCGCCGGCATCACCGGAGGAAACCATCGGGAACGGAGAAAGCGAGGAGAAAACGAGGAGAGAGGTGGGAGAGAAAACTTTCGTGAGATCCACTCGCACACGAGACTCGAATTTTTACTTAAAATGTCGTATTATACTGACATAATGTTAAAGATTCGTAAACATTGACCAATTGATTAAAAACTGCTAGAATGGACAAATAATCCCAAAGGTCTTAACATATATAGGTATCTTTTCTAAAATGTAACAGGTTCATATATAAGTGCGGTCGAAAGGGTTTGTGAACAGACATAAGATAAAATAATGAATGTATGACTAATAACGTTATAATGCAAGTTATGCAATCCAACTCGTTATTCACGACACGGACAAGCATTCGACAGATGCACATATTTGAGGCAGCACAAATTTTTCACGTCTTGATTGTACGAACAGTGACACAAAAACATGAAATTTTATCATATTCATGTATGGCTATTAAAAAAAAGTGTATAACTATTATATGATTTCAAAATCAATATTTAACATTTGTATTGCAAATTTAATTTATGATGCGGATTACGGACACCGTTTATTATACTTATTGTTTTTCCCTAATAGTTAACTACTAATTAATTAGGTAGTCATGAATTTAAACGAATTGGCACAGCTTAAGTTGATCGATCTATTTGAATGAAATGGACATATACATATATGTCGAGTACTCCCCATTAAAACTTACTAAATATTTTTAGGCGGATGGATTATACTCCATCCGTTTCACAAAGAATGTCGTTTTCATGTTTTATTTTTGTTTCACAAAAAGTGTTGTTTTATGTTTTCAATGCATAATTTTGAACAAAAATCCAATTTTAACCTTATTGTTTTAATGTATTAATTAGAGACAGAAAAATTGTTTAGTGTATTAATAAAAGGTAATATGGAATTTTTATTAATTTTTATTAATTTTTTTAATATGTGTGAAATGTGTTAAAATGACAATTTTTGTCAAATAGAAAGAGTATATGTTTAAATTAAAAACCAATCAGAATATTTGTGTTGGGAATAGGTAAAAGACAACAACGTTTGAAATGAAAGAAGTGGTCGACCAATATGTTTACTTATATTTAAAGTAGATTTATATTTAGCTTTAATGCGAAAGAGTCAAAGAGGCGCATGAAAATTAAGTGGTTTCTAGGGCTGGAGAGGAACCCACGACGACACTAACGATGTGTGCGTCTCTCATTTGTGAGGCAGCTGCTTTCCTTGCGTGGTGTGGGTCCCTGTCTCATCATTATCACGTTCCTTAAAACTCACCCTACGATATTCAACCTATTTACTCTATTGGCCCCAGACCAATCTCCTCCCTTATGGTAATGGACACATAAAGAAGATATAGTTCACGGTTTTCAAACCGCAACGTGTGCATGTGCTTTCTACCTTTAATCTCCGACTAGAGGTTATACATGTATTACATTTGTTTGTTATTTTAGTTTGAGAAAAATGGTATCATGATACTGCTTGTCATATTATGGATCCGCAAGCAATAATTATATGGTACTTAAATACAAAAATAGAAACAAATAAGTTGATTCTTTAATTTAAAAATTTGACTTGTTTAAAGTTTAGAAATTGTTTATGTGAAATATTTAGCATAAGTACCCAATTTAATTTTTGACTACATAATTAAAGTTATTCATTAGCTAATTTGTCACCAATTATTCTTTTTATCAGTAAAGTTGTTTGCATTATTGCATATGTTTTTGCATATTATTTTTTTTCCAAAAACTCTTTGATTTATTGGCAGATCGTGTAAAGTCGAACTAAAGTTGTTTGCATTATTGCATATGTTTTTGCATATTATTTTTTTCCCAAAAACTCTTTGATTTATTGGCATGATCGTGTAAAGTCGAGCTAAAGGTTCTCTGTAATATATTTAGTTACTTTTTATAATAGAGATAGGTGTTACTATACGGGAAATATATCTTCAAAAAGATAGAACCATATATTACATAATTTGAAATTTAATAATACCAAAAAGTCAATTTTTTTGTCTTAAACAGAAAACCAAGTTAGAATTTCTATTGCCATTTTCTCTAGTTTTTTTTATCTTCGTATCATACAACTAATGACTAACGACTCATGTTCGTACCAATTCAACCACTCTCGGAAATTATATGGGAAAAAGAAAACGTAAGACTGTCCAAAACTTCTTGTCCAACTTCAAATGCATTGAATCATGGGGCGCTTGCAAAAATGACCTCTTTTTTTGTGGTCAAATACAAACATAACCTCTTTTTTCCTTCTCCTCAACAAATGCCATTTTTTGTCCATTGCACCTTTCCAGCTTGCGATATTCACGAAAATGCCATTCTGAGAAAATGCGTAGACTTCTTTTTGAAGCCTGCTTCATTCTGAAAAATACATAAAACACCTTTGGATATCCACTTATTTACGAAAATGCCATATTCTTCAATTTTCTCAACCACCATGAACAACCAATTTCGAGCTCTAAATGCTTCTCCAACCAATTTTTTTGCTCTAACTCCTCATCTTTATGCTCATAACCTCATAATCTTCCATTTCTTCTCCATTTTCATCCAAAAATCTCTCTCATTTTCGTTTTCAAAATTTACAAATTCTTAGATCTTGCTTGTTTCGGTGGTTATTGCATAAGAAGGACTAGACTTCTTTGATATTGGTTAATCACAGTGTTCTGGGCACTTGACGAAGCTCAAAACAGCCTCAAACCGGATCTAGGTAATTATTCACTTGATTTTCGTTAATTTTCATATATGTTTCGCGATAGTAGACTTCAAATGAAGTCTGCTCTTCATCGTAGACTTCAAATGAAGTCTGCTCTTCATTGTAGACTTCATTTGAAGTCTCCTAGTCAACCATAGGTTAGTTTTGCAATTGACTATTTTTTCGTTTTTGTAAGGAGACTTCAGGTGAAGTCTGTGAGTTATCTTTTGAAAACAAAAAAATCACCCGTAGACTTCATATGAAGTCTCCGAAAAAGAGAGGCTACTTTTGTAGTTGACCAAACTTTGACTTTTATATGGCAGAGTTCATCTGAAGTCTTCTGGAGAAGTCTTCAAGAGAAGTCTTCTTTTAAGTCAGTTTGGTATTTGACCAAAATTATGAAAGTTAGTTTTGCGTTTGACAAAAATTTCAAACTTAAAAAAAAAAAAACTTTTTTACAGTAGACTTCATATGAAGTCTACAAATTTAGAGTAGACTTCAAAAGAAGTCTATTTTATCAAAAACTGAAGTAGACTTCAAACGAAGTCTGTAATGAATATTTTTGGTCAAACTCAAAACTAACCTTATTTTTCGTAGACTTCAAACGAAGTCTACTTTCAGTATTTGAATTGCAAAAGTGACCCATTTTTAGTAGACTTCAGTCTGAAGTCTTCTCTAACGACGTAGACTTCATTAGAAGTCTTCTTTAACAGTGTAGACTTCAAATGAAATCTACTTTAAAAGTCAAACACTGATGAGATTCTGGTCAAATGAAAAATTAACCTATTTTTCCGCAGACTTCATGAGAAGTCTACTTTTATAAAGTCAACAGTTTTGTCAAATGCAAAAATAACCTGTTCCACAGTAGACTTCACACGCAGACTTCTAAGAATTTATGTAGACTTCAAATGAAGTCTTCTTTGTCAACTTCTCATAGAAGTCTATTGTATAGCGTTTTTTTAAAAACTCATTTAGAGCATATTTATAACGAATCTTTGACCTTTTTTTTGTTCTAGTATGTATTTTTACTAGTGCTTTTGCTGTTGTATGAGTCTGGTGTGTTTTAAATCGATAATATTGAGTGAATTAATTTTTTTGATTGACTAGACATTAAGCTCATAATAGAAGACTTCACACGCAGACTTCTAAGAATTTATGTAGACTTCAAATGAAGTTTTCTTTGTCAACTTCTCATAGAAATCTACTGTATAGCGTTTTTTAAAAAACTCATTTAGAGCATATTTATAACGAATATTTGACCTTTTTTTGTTCTAGTATGTATTTTTACTAGTGCTTTTGCTGTTGTATGAGTCTGGTGTGTTTTAAATCGATAATATTGAGTGAATTAAATTTTTTGATTGACTAGGCATTAAGCTCATAATAGAAGACTTTCAGTTGAAGTCTACTACGTACTATTTCATTGAATTATGGCTAATGGGGTTTGTTCTTGTTTTTCTTACAGGAAATGGTTAACCTACCTGTTGTTTACGGAGAATGGATGTCTAAAGACTCGACGTGGGAGTTTGCGGTTGATAAAGTCAAGGGAGGAAGGATGTTCTTTTTGAGTGATGGTTGTACGCATGAGGAACTCGTTGAGATGGCACAAAGTGATTATGATATGGACAAGACTGAATTTGCGGTTTTAACCTTTTCTTTACCGGAAATTTTTTGACATAGGGGTTGTTCGTTTTTATCAAATTAAGAACTGTATCTGAACTGTAACTAATATTTTACCATGTATATAGCTATTACCAACTTCAGGATTACATATGATGAAATGTAGACTCAAATCATTGTTCAAGCTCAAGTAAACACATATATTGTCGAATTGGAAAATTGTCTCAACAGAAACAAATATTGGCAGCCAAACAAGAGAGAAAAAGGGATTTACCAAATTCTGGACACAACTCCTGAAGTTACTAGAGAAGCTAAAACCATATTTTATTTTGCTTATGTTGCATTATTTATTTCTATAACATTTTCACGGCCAACAAGCTCCCATTACCGGAATCTTTAGCCGGAAACAACAACAACAACATCACAGTAACATATATCTTACATATACAAACTTTTCATCTTTGATCTTAAACCGAAGCAACCGAAAGATCATATGAACCAGTAATAACCTTAAACACATTCTTGCTGGCAAACCAGCCACTGGTTCATCTTCAATTCCACATTCATTTGTTCCTCTCCTAATCATGAAATAATAATCCTGCAAATTTCATATATGTCAGCATTCACATTGAAAATCCCACATCTATAACTTTTCTTAAAAATTATTTACAAATAACACTTACATCACCCCAACTTTTGTTCCACTGATTTGCCAACAACTACAAACAATTGAAAAAAGCAACAAAGAACGTTAAAAATTCCAGTTTTAACTTCAAATTTTCAATCGAAGAACCATCTTAGAAATGTCAAGTTCAACATTTACCCAATAAGTTTCCCAACCAATAAGTTTAACAGCATGACCTCCAATGTTAGAACATGTTATGTGCTTATATACTCCAGATTTGTAATGAGCAAAATCCTAATCAAAACAACACATTAATGATCCATCTTTCTTTAACTTAGCCAACAATGTAAAAGATTTTAGTATTTTTTTTACCTCATAAACGAGCTAAGAGATCATTTACTGATAAAGAAATGTTCTGAAGTGAACAAAAAACAAAAGATTAGGCTATAAATTATAAATCTTAAGCTGGTTTTTGGATTGCTAATTAGTATTACCATTCCAAATTGGATACAAAATCTATCATATAGTGATTCAACAGCACCAAATGCCCAGCAAGAACCACAGTGTCCCTAAAACCAAAACCACAAATGTCATAAAAACAGATTTTTTCCCTTCGATAGAAGGTTACAAGAACCACAAAGATTGAAGCTTAACCTGATCTATTAAGAGAGGCGTCAAAACAAACGGGGAGATGAAGACGGGTCATGTCCGAGATGGATCTTCTGAATCGGTGGTCGCCGAGACCTTCTCCAGAAGCTGACCTCAGATCTGCAACAATAGGATAAAGAAGTGAGAAAGAGATGAATACGGGGAGATGAAGACGGGTCAGAAGAGATGAAGAAAGAAGAAGAAGACCAACGGCTTACCACTACGACAACTGGCAAGAATGGAGAGGCCGTAGGTTAATGGCGAGAGATGCGAGAGAGTGGAGCGGAGAGAAGTCGCCGGTGGAGCTTTAGCGGGCGAGAGAGAGAGGCGAGAGAGAGAGAGCGCAGAGAGGCAAGGGAGAGAGAGAGAGAGCGCCGTTTGAGAGAGGTAAGATTTTTTTACATAATTAGGGTTACTTCCTTTATATATGATGGGGTAAAATTCCCGGTTAGGTTAATTTTTTCGGTTTAGCAGACTTATCTGAAGTCTCAAAACAGACTTCGCATGAGCAGACTTCATGAGTAGACTTCTATATGAAGTGAGGTCTACCCATAATTCAACTATAACCTATAAATTATTTATTTGGTTAATCTGATCAAATTTTATGAATTTTTGATTTTTAAAACATCATAATTGAGTATAATAAATTTTTAAAACCTCATAATTTTATAACATAATATTATTTCTTTTTATTATTTAAATATAAAATTTAATTACAAAGCAAACTTCATGAGAAGTCTACATGTAGACTTCTATATGAAGTCTACCTGCGTCTCAGGGTTATAATCATAAAAACACGTACTGGGTTTTTGTTTAATCATTGAGGATGTAACTGTAATTTCACTACCCTTACCTGTTACTTTTGCTTTAACTCAAATAAAGAGTCTAGTTTTGCTGAAAAAACCAAATTTTAGGTTATTTTCAGCAAATCTCCCTTGAATCATATGTTTTTCTCCATAAACCTTAAGAAATGATTATTTTTTTATTGTTTATTGATAAATTGGAATGAAAAAATTACAAATGTTGAAAACAAAAGATGCAATGGTTTTTACATGCTCCACTTGTCTCGTGAAGACCACTCAAATATCTCTTCTAAATCTGAATTTCCACTGCTGCTGCTTCTTTACCACATATCCTATAGTTTTGCACCAGAACATCTAATAGAAGTGTTAAGAACCATTATTAGTAACCATCTTCCAGATTTTAGAGAGCTACAACTCAAAAGGAAACACTTGTCTGGAAACTACTGCACTCTATTCCAAATGTGATAATTTTGATTATTAGTCAGCAACTTCTCCGGTAGTATTTTCAACATCCTTCACTTTCTCGAGTGCTGAAACAAACCTACAAAACAAAAAAAAACCATAGAAATATGGTCAATATAACATTTTGTGGTTAAACAATAGACTATTGACAGCTTTATACCTCGCATTTTATGTTTGCTCATAATAGTACTTGTCAAGCGAGGTTAAACCTGCTAAAACAATTTCAACCATAATAAAATTTCAGATCTTAAACTTGGTCACAAATAAACTCATATTTTGAATATATATATTTGAAAAATAGAAGAATAAAAAAGAAGACTCATATTTGGTCACATAGAAATCCAAAGGAGACGCTTCATAACATGGTGTCAAGCAACTCCAACATCACCCGCCTCATATTTGGTCACACAGATCATGGCTGTTCTTGGAAACTGGATAATGGATATACAAACTATTCACTACAAGAAAACAGTCAATTACTAACGAAATTTTACGACGAATTTAATTTGATGTAAATTTACATCGACGGAATTACGACGAATTATGTATTCGTTGTAAATTCGTCGAAAAAATGTGTCGTCGTAATATCGTCGTAATTTGACGACGATATTACGACGATTTTAAAATTCGTCGTAATATCGATGTAACATTACGACGGATTTACGACGAATCTCACTTTCGCAAATTACGTTGTAAAGTCGATGTAATTTTACATCGATATTACAGCAATCAGTATTCGATGTAAATTAACGACGAGTTGACGTCGATTGTTTCTAGTTAGGTATAACACGTTTTTTAATAGGTTCACATAATCAATTTACATCGAAATATACGTCGTAAATCCGATGCAAATCCGTTGTAATTCCGTTGATAATTCTGAAAAAAATTTATAAATACATTCTTACGTCAAACGAAAATTTGATCAGGGTCAAGATCATGATAGGATGCATGACATGGTTACTGATGCATTTCATGAAACAAATGCTGATAATAGTGTTGAGGAACCCAACGTAGATGCGAAGCGATTTTATGATATTCTAGACGCTGCAAATCAGCCACTTTACGATGGATGTAGAGAAGGTCAGTCTAAATTTTCGTTAGCAGCTAGGATGATGACAATTAAAACTGATCATAACTTAGCTGAGGTTTGCATGGATGATTGGGCTTATCTTATTAAAGAGTATTTGTCAGAGGATAATTTAGCTGCTGAAACATACTATGAGATGCATAAGTTGGTGTTTAGTCTTGGGTTGCCTTCTGAGATGATAAATGTATGTGTTGACAATTGTATGTTTTGTTGGAAAGATGGTGATAAGCTGCAGGAATGTCGATTTTGCCAAAAATCAAGATTTATGCCGCAAACTTCTGGGCGTAGTAAGATACCGTACCAAGGGATGTGGTATCTTCCTATAACTGATAGGTTAAAACGATTGTATCAATCTGAAAGTACAGCTGCATCGATGAGGTGGCATGCAGAACATTCACAGAGAGAAGGAGAAGTGACTCACCCGTCAGATGCAAAAGCTTGGAAACACTTTAACACGGTACACCCAGACTTTGCTAAATCTAAGCGAAATGTGTATCTTGGTCTTTGCACTGATGGATTTAGTCCATTCGGTATGTCTGGTAGGCAATATTCTTTGTGGTCAGTTATCGTAACGCCTAATAACCTTCCCCCAGATATGTGCATGCAAAAGGAATTTCTATTCCTGAATATTTTAGTCCTTGGTCCCAATCATCCAAAGAGGCCCCTTGATGTGTTTTTGCAGCCTCTCATAAATGAGTTGAAATAGTTGTGGTATACAAGAGTTCGTACATATGACTGTTCGAGGAAAAAAAATTTTACGATGCGTGCGGTGCTTATGTGGACAATAAGCGACTTCCCTGCATACGGAATGCTATCAGGTTGGACAACGCATGGGAGGTTCTCTTGTCCTTATTGCCTCGATCGGACAGATGCGTTTCAGCTGAAACATGGTAAAAAAACACCGCCGGTTTCTACCAATCAACCATCCATATCGGAGAAACAAGCGACAAAATCGTGCGTGTCCCCCCACCAGTGTATCTATCTGGAGAAGATCTAGAAGCGCAAATAGATCATTGTGGGGGACTAGAAACGGTGATTCATGGGGGAAATTGGCACACGCCGGCTAATATACCTGATGGATACGGGGTCAATAATTGGCACAAGAAAAGCATTTTTTGGGAACTTCCGTACTAGAAATATCATCTGTTGAGACACAATCTTGATGTCATGCACATTGAGAAAAACGTTTTTGATAACATCATGCATACAGTGTTAAACGTGAAAGGAAGAACCAAAGACAGCGGAAAGTCAAGGTTGGACTTGCCCGATATTTGCAACAGAAATGAGTTGCACATAATGAGCAATGGGAAATCACCAGTTCCTATATTTCGGTTGGGTGCAGAAGAAAATGCATCGTTGTTCAATTGGGTTTCATCTGATGTAAAGTTTTCTGATGGGTACGTATCCAATCTTGCTAAATCTGTTGAGAAAGGACAAAAGTTTTCAGGGATGAAGAGTCATGACTGCCACATGTTTATGCAACGATTATTTCCTTTCGCATTTGCCGAACTCCTTCCAGGAAATGTTCATGAAGCAATTGGAGGTAAGATACATCGTATCATCACATATAAAATTGTTGATATATTATAATTATATATATATATATATGTTCAAATATTACAATATATAAATTTGATTGTGCATACATCGAAGCGTTTTTCCGGGATCTTAGTACACGGACGTTGTCAGAAGATGTAATTGCACAGCTGGCTGCTAATATTCCAATATTGTTGTGCAATTTGGAGAAAATATTCCCCACGGCGTTTTTTGATGTTATTGAACATCTTCCCATTTATCTCCCTCATGAAGCAGAACTAGGCGAGCCTGTTCAGTTTAGGTGGATGTACCCATTCGAGCGCTTCATGAAACATTTAAAGAGAAAGGCAAAAAATCTAGCAAGGGTTGAAGGATCAATTGTTGCGGGAAGTTTGACAGAAGAAACTTCACACTTCACTTCATACTATATCGCTACAAAAGTCCGCACACCCAAACGGACTCCCTGACGATATAATGATGGTGGTGTGGGAAGACCTTATGCAATAGAGGGTGTCCTAGACATCTTCTCACCAATCGGTCGTCTTAGTGGAAAATTGAAAGAAGTTTGGTGGTCTAACGAGAATGATAGACACATCGCACATACGTACATCCTCCTAAACTGCGAGGAAGTTAGTCCTTACAAGAGGTACGTAACGTAACTATTTAATTATCCACTAAATAATAATCAATTATATATACTTCATTATATATTAATTATAATGTATTTGCAGTTTATTTGTTACTCAAGTGCGAGAATGCATTGAAGGCGTTTCAGATGATGAAAACGATTGTAAAGATCGTCACTTTGCTAAGTGGTTGAAGACGCAAGTAAGTAATATATATAGTTATAAATATTTCATTTAATTAGATCGATACTCAATCTAACATGCACACTTATCGATATGCCTTTTATAGGTGGATCATGGCGACCCCGCATATCCAATATGGTTTCATGAGTTACTTCAAGGCCCCCTCGGGAAGATAACAACTGCACCCATGTATTTCACCCGTGGTTATGTGTTTCATACATACAAGTACGGCGTTCGTCGGGCAACTACCAACTACGGAGAATGTGTTAGGGGTGAAATAGATTTTTATGGGGTGTTGCAGAAAATAATCGAAGTAGAGTACCCCGGCTTGGTTAGTATGAAATGCGTTCTCTTCAAATGTGATTGATTCGATCCAACAGTCGGTCGAGGGGTGCGAATTAACAAATTTGGTGTGGTCAACGTCAACAAATCACGACGATACAACAAGTTTGAACCATTTATCCTAGCATCACAAGCAGAACAAGTAACGTTCGTTCCATATCCGCGAGTTCGAACCACTGGGCCCACATGGTTATCGGTTATTAAAATAGCTTCAAGGGGTAAAATTGTTGGTGTTGACGATCTTCCAATGCAACAAGATTCTTGCCGTCACATTACAGAACCAGAGATTACGGACAACGTTCTTCTAATTGATCCCCGAAACAGGCAACTTGAATATTTAGCTGACGACACAGAAGAAGAAGGTGATTCCGATGAGTTTGAAGAGAGTGACGATGATGATGAACCTGAAGATGATGAACCAATAAAGATGATGAACCCGACGAAGATGATGATTAACAGAACCATAGAGATAGAAGAAAGACGAAAACAGATCAGAGTTTGTGTACGAGGTGGCTCTGGGAACCAGGAAGAAGAGGTTGGAAGAAGTGTGCGCTTGCCGGAGTGAACAGTGATGGATTTGCCATTTCCGATCAGTTCAACAAACCCAAGAGTTTTCTCTACAAAATACAAAGAGATGTTAATTGTTGTATCTGCAAACCTTCCCGCTTCCTCTTCTTCTAGTTCACAATAAATGAATTGAGAGAAACTAAATTCAATCAAACGAGATGATAGCTCTTTTGTTAGACATAGTAAGTTAGCTCTTTTGTTAGACATAATAAGTTCGATTATATCGGAAAATGACCGGAGATAATCGGAGATGGGATCGTAAGGATTCCCAAAGATCAAATATTACCCAAACCCTGGAATTTTGATGGTTTGGTAATATTAGACCTCCGGGAGTCCTCTCGATCTCATCTATGATTATCTCCGGATTATCAGTATTACGACGACATTACGACGATTTCGACGATTTATGACGAAATCGTCGTAATGTCGTCGTTAACCCCAAACCCTAAATTTTAGAGTTTAGGGTTTAGGGTTGAAATATGTTGTATAGGTTTGGTTTTTCATCGTTTAGCTTGTTTTACGTAAGTTTTTTACTCATTTTATAAAAATATTACTTGTATCAGAAAAATCAATTCCTTTATATACATCATCCATGTTTTAAATAAACTTATAAGAAGAAACGCTATACATTATTATGTAAGATAAGGAAAATTTCCATATATTAGATTCAATCGTCGTTATTGAATTTGTTGTTTACTTTGAGAAGTCTTGGATGCAAAAATATACTTCGTTAATACACGACGGATTTGTATATTGTAATTTAGGGTTTAGGGTATAGATTTGTTATATTACCATCGATTTTACGACCGAGTCGTCGTAAATTCGATGGTAATTTACGACGAGTTTACGACGGATCCGTCGTACAATCGTCGTAATGAAAAATTAATTTTACCGCGTAGGGGGGAAAATTTCCCGCGTGTTTCAATATTACGACGATTTTACGACGAATCCGTCGTAAAATCGTCGTAAATTACCATCGAATTTAAGACGGCAACAAACTCTATATATACGATCTCAGATTTCTCTTCCACGCTCATAATCTCACAATCTCCCTCTCTCTCTACAAGCCCTTTCTCTCTCTAAGGTATGTTTTTTTTTTAATTAGATATAGAATTGTAATTATTAGATAGGATTGGAATTAGATAGGATTGTAATTAGATAGGATTAGAATTAGATAGTTGCGGGAATTATTAGATTATATTTTTAATATTCGTTAATTAATTTTATATAATTTTGTAGATATATATGGCGTCACGTAGAACTCACTATCGCCAGTTTATGGGTGGTGATTCGGGACCGTCGGAGGTCCCGTCATCTTCTGCCACACCGTCCGCGGTTCCGAATTCTGAGTCCGCACCAGTGGCGCTGCCGCCACCTCCACCTGCACCAGCACCTCGACCTCCGTTGTTATATGCGGAATTGACGATCGGGGATATTTTGCAGTCGCCGGGTCATGATGGTTTACCCCGGTTAGATCCGCGACGGCCGCCTAACACTTTTTGGTACATAATTTTTTTCTTCTTTTTTTGGTAATTATATTTTTTACTGATAATTGTAATTTTATTTCGCAGGTTTAAGGAAGATAACAAAGTCGGCCTGAGTGTGTCTGACACCATTAAAGCCTATTTCGAGGAGCCTCACCACAACTGGTATGCGGTTCCGGATGACGTTATGAAAATGTGGTTCAAATGTTTTGCGGTAATTTATTCGCTTCTATTTTTTTTTTGAGAATTAATTTTTTTTTTTAATGATATCGTTTCTAATTTTTTTGTCGGTTTTTTATAGCAAAAATGGCACTCGAACATTGGGATCAACGAGATGGAGAAGACGCAGTTTAAGAAGAAGGGAAAATTGCGGCTCAACAATACCGTCTCCGATTGGAAGAGGAAGTGGGAGGTTGATGGCGATGAGCCAAAGCCCCCATACATGTCTTCCGAAATTTGGAACGGCCTAAAGACCTATTGGATGAATCCGCATTCGCAGGAAGTGGCCGCTAAGTGTTCGGCTTCTCGGAACACTGTCGGTCCAGACGGTCTTCTAGCGGTTATGCCGCATACTTCGGGTCAAACGTCTTTTGCGGGAAGGCGCCTTCAAATGGTAATTGTTTTCCGTTAATTTCTATTTTTGTGATTTTAATTATTATTAATTAAAATTAACCATTAACCGTTTATTTTTTTTTCGAATGTCGTTTGGTTAGGCAAACGGAGGCGAACTCCCTCCAATGACCAGAGTTTTTGAGGAAACTCACCAAAAGAAAGACGGCTCTTTTGTAGATCCTCGAGCGGAGAAGGTCTACAATGACGCCCAGGCAAAGATCGCCGAGCGTCAAACTCAATTCTCTCAGCAGCTATCACCTGGCGGTAGCTCGGTCCAATCCACTGCGGCTTTGACCACAGCCCAGATGGACGAGATATATGAAGAGGTAATAATAATCAAATTATATTTTTACTGAATT
>PKMM01021740.1:821019-842146 GCA_002933915.1 Eutrema heterophyllum
ATTTTGTATTTTGAATTTTATTTATAAAATTTTAATTTATAATTTTTTATTATTAATTTATAATTTTAATTATTAATAAATTAAATATTATATATTAATATATATATATATAATTAAAATTTATAATTAAAATTATTAATTTATACATCGATTTTACATCAAAATCGAATTTACATCGATCTATAGGTTACGACGAATTTACATCGATTTAATTTTACATCGGTTTACCGATTCAAAAAATGTACATCCTTATATTACGACGATTTTACGACGGATTACCGATTCAAAAATTTGAGAAATCGATGTAATGTTGCGACGTCTTTACAACGAAAAACCAATGAGGTAACTTTCGTCGTAATGTCGTTGTAAATTTACATCGATTTTACGACGAATTATTTACTACGATTTTTATTCGTCCTAGTGTTTACGACGGATTTACGACGATTCTCGAGTAACGACGATCATTTTACGACGATTTGGCAATCGTCGCTAATCCGTCTCAAACCATGTTTTACATCGATTTTATATCGATTCTGTCCGTTGTAAACGAACTGTTTTCTTGTAGTGATTGAAACATTAACTCGCATTCTAAACATGACTATAAAGCATAATCTTGTTTGCTAAGAAATTAAGAGTCAACTAACTTGTTTATCACATCGGTGTGTATGTTTGCTAATTCTTTTCCAGGTGGGCTCTTCCACACGGATCACATCCTTCTCTGTCAATGTCACATCAACATAAATTATTCTCCATGGTTAATCATTATGAGATGTTCTTCATAAACGGGACAAATGGAGTTAGCCTAAAGAAAAGAAAGAGAGATGATTTACATTTTATGATATACTACACTAAAGAATTGATTTGGAAATAACTGATACTGACTTAAGGATTTGGTTTTACATTCATACCTGAAATTTTGATTTTTTTTTTGAAGATATTGGTGATTATACCCATCTTTTCCAAAAGTTCTCCACGGCAGGATCTACAACATCAAACCAATGAAGTCCCAAATCATGCACTTAAAGAGAGGAAGAATATACTTCTTTTCTTTCCTGAAACATGAGAGGTGAAACATAATTGCACATTAAGATAGGAGAAAGGAGTGAGCCTTGTCTTCCTCTTTGGGTGGTCCACAGCCCCTGGAATACAAACCTCTACCAATCGAACCGGCGATTTCTCATAATTTTTAGAATTATTTTCAGAGGTTAGATTGACAACTACTTAGATTAATTTTTTGGGGTTACCTTACTGATACGTGAGGACGACGCTCCTGCTCTACTCCGCCATCTTATTCTTCTCGCTTCTGCGTTCCTTCCTGATCTT
Organism: Eutrema heterophyllum; assembly: GCA_002933915.1. Lineage (NCBI taxonomy): Eukaryota > Viridiplantae > Streptophyta > Magnoliopsida > Brassicales > Brassicaceae > Eutrema > Eutrema heterophyllum. Next base: position 822,343 of record PKMM01021740.1, read on the forward strand.
CTTCTCCTCCCTTGGTCGCTTCTCTTTGGTGCATGCATGCATCTGTTTGTAGAAATCTCTGAGAAGTATTTGTTTGGCTCCAAGTAAACCAAGACCAGGTTTGTTTCGTGAAAACTAACCCCTAGCCGCCGTAGGGTTCATCGATTGAACTTTGAAGAGAAAGGTAGCCAAGATTCAGAGAGTTTGATTGCAAAAAGAAAGTAACGTTTTGAAGATGAATTTATTTGAGGGGTAAATAGATGATGCGAAGAATTTGAGAAAGATGAATCATCGTTACAATGAAGTGGAGAATTGAAAGCGCCGAAGAAGTTTAAGGGACGTCTGATCTTGGATCAATAATATATGGGCTTGGCCCGAAACATTTTTTCTCTAAGGTAGATTAGCCTGCTGACGTGGCATCATTTTAGAGCAACTTTTTTTTACTGACGTGGATAGCCTGAGCTTCAAACAGTTCCTTTCATTTAGTATAGATAGATTGCTCAAACAAATCACGTTTTGATTTTGGTTTTGTTAAATGGGTTTGCAGCTCAAAAGGCTCTACAATGTAGCCCAATGAATTAGGATCTTGGACGTATGGACGTCGGAGGATTAGTTAATCAGGACTGGGCCGACTGGCTAAAGATTAGTATGGAACCTTTTTTTGTAGATTTTGTTTTATAAAATTATTATACATATAAATTTTAATTTTGTTATGAAAACAAAAAAATACATGTAAATTTTTGGGTCGACTTTGGTAAACTACATGTAGTATACAGCTTCTTCGATATACACCATAGACTTTTCGTCTCTTTTCTACACACCCTAAACAAAATTATTATTTACTAAACATCCCGAACTTTGCATTCTCTTATAATTACGACATAGCGACTAGAAATTATGATTGGGTTTAATAAACCGGTAATCGCATTTTAAAAACTACAATTAAGATAATCCGACCCGTTTAACCCCTAACCCGACTCCCTAACCCGACTCCTTAACCCGACCCCCTAACACGACCCCCTAACCCGACCTCCTAACCCATGTTTCACATATATAAACGATTGATTTAATCTATCCACATAAGCTATTGACAAATTAAAAATAAAGAAGAAGAGAAAGCTAAATATACTTGGATCGTGCTAGTTTATCAATACTCCACTCAAACTCCAATCAACAAACCTATTGATAAGTGAAAAGTGTTTGCGTGTCGACTTTCCATAAGATTTAATATTATTAGCTTCTTTCATTCTTCACAAAAGTTGGATCAAATCTAAGCAAACCCAGAGCCGGAAACAAAAAATCTAAGCAAACACAGAAAAATGCGAATATTATAACCAAAATTGGGAGACCAAACAACTATAACAAAGCAATAAGACCGAAATTGAGCGGACTAACAAGAAAATGTAGAGGATTGGGAGAGAGAAACGAGCAATCAAAGCGATGAAATCTCTGTTTTGTGGGTTTTGTTCTGGATCGGATCAGATTACCTTAATCGTGGTTTTTTAAACGTGATTTGCCGGTTTTCTAAACACAATCACGAGATTAATTTGGTATGTTGCAATTATAAGAGAGTGTAAAGTTCGTGATGTTAAGTAAATAATAAATTTATTTAGGGTGTATAGAATATAGACGAAAAGTCTAGGGTGTATACCGAGGAAGCTGTATATTACATGTAGTGTACCATAGTCAATCCTAAATTTTTGTATGGGTCCCTTTTAATACTTTTTCATATTTTTATCTAATTAAAAGAAAAAAAATTGACCCTTTTAAGTATTATAACACGAGATTGGTTCCTGGAACGTCACACCCTATGTCTTTCCAATGTAAGACGATCCTGTTTTTTTCCGACTAAATTGCTTTCATTTAAAACCAGAGTACAATCATTATTACAAAGTCGAATACAAAACATCGAAGTACAAATTATTGCATAACCAGTTGTATGCACCATATGCTGAAGACAAATAATTAGAACAAGAATTTTGACGTTGCTTCCTTTCGAGGTAAGCCTTACACGCTAACAGACATTGTATGCTGTTATTTTTCTTCTTCTCTCTTCGTCGAACTCTGATACGATATGTATGCCAGATTGGCATTGCTTTTTTTGCTTTCCAAATCGTACAAGGAAAGGCCATTGCATCTGTTACATGCTTTGGAATGTCGACACGATACCAATTAGTTTGTATTCGCGTCCTTGTGAATAATGTAGACTTTATATTACTCCCGCTTTGACTCCGTATATCCTTGCGTCTATCGAAAATTTCTTCTGAAGACACTGATGTCTGAAACATTTGATATGTGGAAATCCATATTCCTTCGAGTAGAGGTGTTTATTCCAATGATTCCAGGATCAAACACCCAAGTGAAACCTCCCACTATAAGAAAACAGGGTTTTGGCGACTACAGCAATAGTCGCTAAAACGCGGATTGCGACTAAGTAGCGACTAAACCATGTAGTCGTCAAATCTTAGTCGCTAAAGTACGTAGTCGTAAAAATAGTCGCCAAATGGCGACTACTTGACTACTACACCACATGAACAGTGCAGTAGTAGTAAAATAGTCGAAAAATTTAGCTACTATTTACCGACTATTCTCTGACTAATTTAACGACTATTTGGCGACTACTTGTAAAAAAATAATTTAAAAAAAAACAAAAAAATATTTATTAAAATAATTAATTACAAAAAATGAAAAAAAAAAAAGATCGATCGAAGATCTTCTTCACCCTCGCCGGCGCCGCTTCGCCTCCTCGCGAGCTCCTCCAGCCAGATCTGCTCCTCCGAGTGCCATGACGAGACGAGCTCCACCTCTTCGCGAGCTCCTCCGGCCAGATCAAGCTCAGCCTGACTCGCCTCCTCCTTCTCCTTCACGGAGCCGCTTCTAGTACCCGTCTCCTCCTTCTCCTTCTCCACCTTCGCCACCGCCTCTTACTCCACCTTCTCCACCTTAGCCTGACTCGCCTCCTCATTCGCCACCGTCGCAGAATCAAGCGGACCTCCCCGCCTCCTCCACCTCCTCACCCAACGAACCCTAGAGACAAACCAATCCAAATCCAAAAAAAGATCTAGAAACCGATCTGAAGCACAAAACACCAAAATCAACAAACCTCACGACCTGCGACCTTGGCACTCCGACGACTAGCAGAAACGGAAACTCTATATTCACCAAGAACAAACCCAGAATCAGACCTAGAAAAATTACCCATAGGGAACGAAGATGGCTTTACGGGAATCGCCGACGACTTACCGAGATCCTTGCCGAAATCGCCGACGACTTGCCGAGATCCACCGGAAGGAACGAAGATGGCTTTACGCGAAGAGAGAAGCGAGAGAGAATGAGAGAGTAAGCTTATTAGTTAAGTTTTTTTTTTCTAAGTGTTTTATGAAAACCAAATGTTTTTGGGCTAAACCCAAATCCGGAACCGCCGCCAAACGAAAATTTTGGGGGCAAAAACCAAAATGAATAAATCTTGTTAGTTTAGTCTCAAACCCAATTGGTTTAAATTACTTTAATTTTTTAGTCATAAATCCAATTGATTTATTTGTTTCTAATATTCGTTTAAACCCAATTGAGAATTTTACCAAAATGAGATTAATCTAATTTTAACTCAAATCATTTAACATAATATTAATCATATAATATATAGAAACACAAAGTTTAGTATATGCAGATTAATTATTAATCTGAGAGGGAAATATAGAAGAAGCAAAAGTAATTTTAAACAGGGAAGATATCAAACTTATGATTTAAGTATTATTTTTTTTTTAATTGAGTTACTGAATTTTTTTTGTTTAACATATTTTTTTAATATGTTTCGTGTTTAAAAATTGCATATATATGACCATAATGTAAAAGACAAATTTTTATAATTTTTGTTTTCAAATTTGACATAAATAACATAATTAACATTGTGATATAAGTAACATAGTTAATTAGTAGGGTTCTTCATCAGAAACCAAAGTAGTCGCATATTAGTCGCTAAATTAGCGACTGATTACCGACTACTGTGCGATCCGCCGAAATAGTCGCTAATTTAGCGACTATTATGCGACTATTATTTCCCGTCTAAAATGTAGTCGTAAATTAGTCGTAAAATAGCGACCCGGCGTAAGAGTCGCATATTAGTCACTAATTTAGCGACTATTATTTCCCGTCTGAAATGTAGTCGTAAATTAGTCGTAAAATAGCGACTACTGTAGCGACTATGTTCTTTGGTCGTAAAACAGCGACTCAATTACGACTAAATTATATTAGTCGGAAATTAGTCGGTAATCAGTCGTTAATTTAGCGACTAAATTATTTAGTCGCCATTTGTAGTCGTCAAAACGTTGTTTTCTTGTAGTGTCCATACCGTGGGATAGGAGGACAATCACCGGTTGATAACCGGAATTTCCGCCGGCAAAGAGAGATCTCACCGGAAATAAACACTCTACAGAAAGAGACATCACAGTTGCATAGAACCGACATTAAGACAAGGGAGGAACGAAATCGGTTCCACTTGTCAATGAAATTACCCGCAACATAATCGCGGTAATCGAATTGAATTGACCAAGCGTTGAACGTTCTCTAATTTAAAATCACCAGTGATGCCAGACTTGGAATCCGAAACCAACAGATCCAAAACCCGATGGAATCGTACCGGCGATGTGATCCCGTTTTCAACCACCACCACCACGGGGATAAGAATCGATCGATATAGAAACCACCAAAGGATCGACAAACTTATCTCCCAACCAATCGCAAAGAACATACTACACATAACTAAACTAACAACAACAAAAGGATCGGAGGCTAAAACCACCAATTGAAGGGAAAAACACAAAACAATATCCAAGCTCAGAGAGAAAAAAACTGTTTTGCGAAGACACTCTTTCACGGCCACAACCGATCATTTCTCGATCCCATCCAACCCCGGCAGAAACAGAAATCTAATAACTAAGATAAATAAAGGAAGAGTACGCCCGACGTCGGCCGGAAAAAACTGTGGCAAAGGGTGTGCTTTTGATCGTCTGTTTTGTCGCCTATTGAGAGAGAGGAGAGACGCTTCTATTTGAATTAGACGATCATGTTTTGTCATTTTTATAATTCATTAATCAATCGATGAAACGTTGTAGTCGTCTCCGACTCTCCGTTGATTGGTTTATAATAATTAAAAAGTAGTATTCTCTCGGTTGCATATTACGTGTCGTTTTAGAATTTAAATTTTGTTTTATATTAAATATTTTTCTTTTTTATATTTTTAATGCAATTTTTTATAACTTTTATAGTTTTGTCTCTATTATTTTAATGTGTTAATTGAGATAAAATTATATTGTGTATTAACTAGGAGTAGAAATGTAGAATAAATAATTTCATTATTTTTTAATAAGTGTTAAGAGTTTTTAAACTATACTTAATATGAAACAGAAAGAGTAAAATTTACTGATTGTATATTATTTCCACTTGCAAGATTTTTATTATGGATTAAACACAGATAATGTGGATTTCTTAAGACAAAAAACTTTTGAAACAATTCATTTTGGCAGTAAATAGAAAAGTCCAACTAAACTTTGTAAGAATATTCACCTCCAACAACCATAACAGACCAAAAAAATTAGTACGCACAATGAAACAGACATACAAAACATAATTCAATCATTCATTGCCATAAGTTTTCATAATATGGACAGATGTTTATTCTGCAATTGTAATTCGGTACCAAGACCAACACTATTGAGTACTACCACAGACAAAACAACCATAGCCAGTCAAAAAAAAATTTCTTCCTAACAACAGTGTTATGGATCGGGACTTGAACCGATAAAAAAACACTTACAAAAAGGGACACACATAACCACTAAAATACGATAAGTTCAACTGATCACTCCTCAACAAATTAAACCATTCGATTCTCCGGAATTTTAAACATTAAACAATTTTTATCTCTCTAATTAATACACTAAAACAATAAGGTTAAAACTAGATTTTTGTTTAAAATTATGTATTGAAAACATAAAACGACATTCTTTGTGAAACAAAAATAAATCTTTAAAATGACATTTTTTGTGAAACGGATGGAGTATTGTTTAGAGTGTTAGAGATTTTAGTGAAAAGAGGAGGGATTCTTTGTAGTTTCAGTTCATGAAAACAAAGCTCTTGACATTTTTGGATTAAATAGAAAAAATCTTGACATTTTTGCATTAAATAGAAAAGAGTGGAAACTCATGGACTAGCAAAATAAGCCGTCACTCTATTTCATAATTAGATGAAGGAAAATAAATTATGCAATGTGAAACCCATTGAAATCGCTTACTTATATCAGTCGTGCCCTTGGGATGAGATTGTCGCACAACTACACAGCCCGACACACGATCGACAAACGCAGTTCTTAGTGAGGTATGTGTTTCAAGGCACTCTTTGGCTAGAGAGAAACGGACGGAAACACGGAGAATCCCCTTAATTTCTCGCCTTCACATGTCATCAAACTCATTGATAAGAACGTCCGGAACTGAATAAGTTCAATAAGGAACACATGTAACAACACTTACGACAAAGGAATGGCATTGTGGTTCTCCACTCGTCCTTCGTAGTGCCTCGGAAGCTAATCTCTAAAATCTAAGAGACAAAGATGCATTCATTGTAAAACGGTTTTTTTTGCTTTGTCTTCCATAATTTAGTTTGTTAATTTGGATGAGTGGATTAAATGATATTGTTGGCTTGTTGCTTGTTTGAGCGAATGCTGTATAAAATCTCTGGTTTGCGTTATCTCGTGTTCTATGATCACATGATTTTCTTCAGACGATGTGTGTAATTTATTTAGTGTAATTTGGTCCACTTTTTGGTATTTTTTAACATTGGTGATGTTTTTGGGCTTTGTCTTTGCTGGCACTTCTGCTACACGCTCTCAGTCATTCAAACATGTACTTTGGTAGTTTTCTCTTACAAGTGTATAAGCAAGATCAGCAAATAGTAAATTCCGTGGGAACCACGCAATATTCAGAGAAAATAAATGAAATTTAATTTTCATCAAACATTTTTTATCTATTGATAGTAGAAAACATGTTGGTATTACTCTAAAGAAATCTGCCTACACGTGTTTCTCTATTTATTCTATATATGTCGCTATCTTTTCTGTCTTTGTTTCTATCCCTCTCTTCCGATCCTCCATTGAAGACAAAGGAGATCCTAGGAAACTAGAATGTTGTGTCGTTCACACACTTTACCTCCATTTTCACCCCACCACTTCTCCGCTTGTTCTTCAGTAAACTGTCTCCGGCTACACAAGAAATGAACGAGTCACGTAAAATGATATGTCATGTTGTGTTGCTTAATAAGGCGAGACTAGATTAGCATTTTAAGAAGACGAAGAAGCATTCATGTACCTGAACCGGACACGCTTGAGTTCATTACCACCACCAGGTAAAGACAACAATGTTAAATACACTCCTGGTTCGTCTTGCACAACCCTCTCCGGCTTCTCACTCTGCCTCCTATGCCCATTAGGGAACCTCTTATTTGTTAGGTTGCTTTCAGGTTGACTATCATGAGAAACCATGCTTCTTATGTGTGTCTGGTTATTAGTATGAGTTTGACTCTTTGATGTCTCTTTATCTGTATGTTTTGAGTTGGTGCTAATATCATCCTTTTGAGGTACTCTTTCAGCCATTTCCTTCAGCTGCAAAACAATCGTTAACATTATGAGAGATAGATATAAGAGACATAAGAGTGAGACGAATGTATTTGAGTTCTTGAAAATGGCAAACCTGAGTGGTCAGAGATCTAATAACCTCCTTTGCAGATATATTTTCCTCTGCTTCATCTGCTGCCATTGCAGTGACCACTTTCAACTGCCTTCTAGTCTTTTCGAGTTCCTCTTCAAGCTGGTGGGTTTTGGAAGTGAGTTGTTCTACCTTTAATGATCAGTGCATATAAACCTTGTTTTAGTCTAGAGGCATTTGCTTTGATATGATATACAACTGAACATAAAAGATGGTTAGAAAGTACATGTTCCTTTAGACCCGCCATATCTTGACTAAAATTGTCTTTTATCTGTTTACATTCCTCAGTTGTTACTTCATAAGATCGACGTGGACTAGTTGAATTTACTGAAACTGGAGACGCTGTGCGAGAGCTCACTCGTGAACCATGAATTTTAACCATCATATTCTTGGGGGTTCTGGGCAAAGTAGTTGATCCTTTGGATAATGTCGATCCAACATATTGTAAACTGCCATTCATGGAAGGGAAGATATTACGATTATTTACTTCCGGTTTCAAGTCTCGTTTGTGGTGCCTTCCTTCGCCATGATGCAATAAAGAATCAGCGGACGATATTCTGGAGTGTACTGAGAGGAGTTTTTGAGTTAGGCTGCTTCTATCTAAAACATCCGTCGATTTTCGCATATTCAAAAGGTTTCTGGCCCGTGGAGTTGGCGGAGAAGGAGATGGTTCCCTCGACTTTTTCAACTTGGTAAAACATCCATAACACACTCGATATGCTTTGTTCATATCGGGCGCCAAAGCAGCTCTCAAAGACTTCCTACTGCTGCATACTTTACAAAATATCAGACCACAATTGTAACAGTTGTGGCGTTTTCTTCTAAAGTTGAAGGGATTGTGGCAACCAGCACATAGTGAATGTTCAGAGCCAGGTACCCATTTGTGAACACAAATTACAGCAGTAAAGTTGGATCCACATGTTATAGCCTTCACTTGCTTTTCTTTTAGAAACCCCACAACCGCAGGTTCCTTTTTGTTCTCAACGGTTCCATGGCCTAGCTGGCCATTTAACCCCTTTCCCCATGTGTAAATATCTGATTTAGATGTCAACACTGCAACATGATAAGAACCACATGCAATCTCCTCCACACAAGTCTCTATTATGTCTCCTTCAACACGTGCGGGGAACTGTCCCTTGGCGGTAGGATTTCCTAGTTGGCCATAAATTGTACTACCCATTGTATACACATGCCCTTTGGATGTAAGAGAAACTGTGAGACTATGTCCGCATGAAACTTGGCATATATTTTCGTTCATCAATGAAGTTACACACTCGGGAAGTAGTTTTGCATCATCGCCACCATGACCGAGCTGTCCTTTTTCGCCATCCCCCCATGTGAACAGTTGCCCGCACGAAGAGCAGAGTTCTGCATCAGATGCTTCATTTGTCACTTCCACCACTGCAGCTGTATGCCAAACGCCACAAGCAACCTTCATTACTCTTAGTCCACTTAGGCTTTCAACTTCGCGTGGAACACTAGAACTTCTCCGGTCTCCATGACCAAGAGCACCAAAAGATCCATCTCCAAATGTGAACAACTGGCCTGATAATGCAACTACCGATGTATGCCAGGGACCGCAAGCGACATATGATACATGCATTCCCTGTAAGACACCAGTCACTCTCTTGGGAATCCAGCAACTGGATTCACTCCCGTGACCGAGCAAATGGACATTCCGAGTGCCATCACCCCAACTATAAAGATCACCAGATTGAGTAACAGCGCATGTATGGAACTCTCCGCACGCTAAAGATTTGAAACCCATTCCTCTGACACTACTAATGAACTTTGGTTGTTGGGCATCTTTTTCTAAACCATGCCCTAGCTTTCCACCTGTTCCCTCACCCCAGCTGAAGATCTCTCCTTGTTTGGTAACCAAAACCGCGTGACACCTACCACATGCAATGTTTTGGGCATCTAGAACTATTGTTGATTCTAATGCTTTTGGTAAAAGTGCATCATCTTCTGTCGTGGAATTCAATGACTTTTCAGTATCGTTCAGTACACCATCACTTGTAGCTTCACCCCAGACAAAAACATCACCTAAAGCATCAAAGTCTTCGTGACATGAACCATGGCTAGAGGTGCTCACAGCGCTAGATAGACTGATCCGAACTGGGTCAGTGGTCGAAAACCGTGAATTTGAATTCTCAACGTTTACCGGAGAAATTGGACATAAGAGGTTGGCAGTATTGGTTTCTGTCTGATTGTTACTGGTTGGTGCAGTTATGGAGACAATGTCAGAAAAGACTTTTCCCAACCGATTTGGTGCAGAAGTGTCAGTGGAAGGCTGAATAACTTGATCCTATGGTAAGATGATGCAAATTGTAAGGTTGTCGTTGAGATTCTTAAGAATATGAAACGTGGTGTTACTTACAAAAATGGTTACGAATGGAGACACTCTTCGTGCATGAGGGGTTGGACATTCCGCTGAAGTGATCTCAGGTTTAATAGTGTTTTTCCATTTGGAGACTTTTACCCGAGTAATCAATGCCTTCAAACCAACCACCCACACTTCTGCTTCATCCTTGTCTTTGCATATCTACCCAAAACATCATCACAAATGTCAAGATGAATATTCATTCTTCAAATATTGTTCGAAAGTTGACGAATTATATTGCATTATATATTACTCATTAGGATAGCACGAAAAAAAACTCACCAAATCCAAGGATCTGTCTGGACAAATGAGCGAAAATGACTGATACTCTTTCTCGGGGCGTGGATATCTCTTAAATGTAGCCTGAAACACACTTTAGCCGTTGAGTCTAAGATGGGGGGTAAGAACAAATTAAAACATATAGAGTAGAAGAAAGAAAGAGGAAAGAAGCTTGATAATATGAAAATGACACCAAGAGAACATGAGACCATCTTACGAAGTTGCTATAGTTGAAATGGACTAGAAACATATTTCAGAAGGTAACTTATATGGAAACTCACCGTGCGCTGTCCAGGAACAATTCTCAGGACTTGACTCACCTTAATCTGCTTCTCTTCTTTTCCAGAGTACCATACTAATGCTGACTCATCCTAGGATAATTGACATGTAATATAAATAAGCAAACAAGAAGAATACAAGGAGGAGTTCTTTTCTCTTGCTCAACGTATCTTCAGAATCATTAGAAGAGAAATAAGCAAACATATATCGCGTCCAATAAATCTTACACTTGAGAGCTGGAATGGACAAAACTTGGGCTTCCCTCGGCGTCCGTATTTCAGCAAGTAGGACCCTTTCTTAAGTGACGTAATGGCCTGGCGAATTTCAGTAGAAGAAACACATCAAAAATATCATCTTAATGACTTAGATAAAAAAAAAAAAAAAAAACACATCACACATGAAGAAGTACGGTTGCGTATTCTAAGCATAGATTAAAAAAAAAAACAAAACAAAAAAAACACATCTACCAAAAATTTTCAATTATTCCACAGAAAGCACAAGGAAAAAATATATATATAGTACCTGTTCAACGTCTCTCTCAGCGAGACTAATTCTCAGGGAATCAACCATTGAAGCTGCTGCACCGGAAAAAATCTATTTCCCTTTCCAATCATTCCCAACCAAATCGTTTAACATCACTCGAATCTCATTTGGGGATTTGCATGAAAACAAGGCTCCAATCATTCCTATCTAACCCATGGTAGTAGTAAGCTTCCGTCAAAAATTGAAAATTTTCAAAATCCCCAAACTCTCAGGTCTAAAATAAATGTACATCAACCAAAAATCAAAATCAAATCCACTTTGAATGATTTTTTTACCACCTCAAAGCATCTCCAATGGTACTCTATTCTCAGGACCGGCCTTGGACCAAACCATTTGAAGCATGGACCTTGGGTGCCCATTTCTATAAGATCCCCGTTTTTAATGAATATTTCTTATTGGAGGAGCTACTTGACGTTGAGTAAGAAAAAAAACAATAACTTGAATAAAATAATTGAATTTAGTGGGACTCAGTTAATTAAAAAAAAACCCTTATTTTTGTCTTCTCTTTCCTTTTCCTCCCAAGTCTCACGCCTCTTTCAGCTCTCTTTTTTTCTTCAGTTCTGTGTTAAACTTTCGATTTTTTCTCTTTTTCATCAAGGTTTTCGGGAGAATTTTTGTTACTTGTTGGGTATTTGAAATCATTTAAACTAGGATATGTTTGATCATTTTTTTTACTATGTAAAGTGAAGGCCCCCGTCTTTTTTCTTCGTTTGTAGTCTCCATTGTTTCAGGACCGTCTACGTCTATTCTTGCCTCTAAACTCTATTTTTATAGTAAAATCCAATGGTATTCTATATCTTATTCTAAAAATAGAAAAATGAATAGTACAATTTTTTTATTTACAAAATAATCATTTAATTTTCGTATCTTTTCATTTTGTACCTAAACAATGAGATAACAAACAATATTGTACTTAATTAAAACTATATTAACAATAACTAGTAATATAATCATTTAAAATTTTAAAATATAACAACGACATATATTAAATAAAAAAGAAATACAACGAGATAACAAACAATAAAATTCAAAATACATAATTAGTACCAAAAATTAAAGACTTTTGTTTGTTCAGCTTGAACGAATGCACGAATATTTGAATCTTGTATGTGATTTAAGTTTTGAAGTAAAACTTTGTATGAAATTTTAGTTTTGAAGTCTCGATATTAACAAATCCAAGACAAAGAAACTCATTTCTCACTTTGAAACGCGTTAATTGATCATTTGTGTGAGAATTACACTAATTGTGATGCTTAAACAAAAATGTATTAGTTGTTTGTTTTTCAATTTATGTGGTGTAATGAAATTTTATGATAAATATGATTATTTTGAACTATTGTTAAAAAAAAAAAGAATAGAAGAATTTGTAAATTTTTAAGTAAATAATCTTGTAAGCAATTAATAATAATATATCTGTATTATTCATTTTTAGAATGAAATATTGAGGTAACCATTGGAATAAACTTTTTCTTTAATTTTAAAAAACTCTATTTTTATAGTGAAATATGAAGGCAACTATTGGAAATGCTTTTAGGAATACAATTTACTCCACTTCTTCACCGTATCGGAGAACCTTAACTTACCTATCGATGTTCAGAAAATCTACCAATATTTTCCGATCCTCGCGAAATATGAAAAATCAAATGCCACCTGATTCCAATAATCTAAGACGAAGCAACCCTCGATAAGAATGTGGTCTTCTTGGTGATTTGAGAACCTACGCCTCTAGTTTGCTCTCATATCAACCTTTTTTTTTCTTTTCTTTTTTAAAAATACTTTATCTAATTTATCTATATCATCTTTCTTGATCCATAAGAGAGAACAAAGAGAGAAGGGCATAGCCTAACTGTAAGCTCCTCTCCATTGGGAAGCTAGAGCGAATGTCTAATTTGGATTTTTTCATAAGCTTTTACATTATGCCGTATCAGCAATCGAGTTTTGTTAATATACATTTATCTAAGTCCAGCCCGTTTTGATATAAGTCCGGCTCGGTGCAATGTTCATTTCAAAAAAAATTGCTACACTGGTGGATCCCACGAAGGGGATTTTTGGGAAATTTGCTACATTAAGGATTTTTTTTTTCTCTTCTTTTCACACATTAAGCAGGTCCCCTTTTAAATTTAATCTGTTACAATACATACTAATCAGATATTTTTTTCCATCTAAAATTATTAAAAATCGAGTTTTCGGACGCAAAAGCCACACAAATCACAATAGAATTATCATCGTCACGCCAATAACAACCGAATACCTTATTAGATCCACACAGAACCACAACAAATTTAAATGAAATTAAAAACCCAACATAGGGAAAGCTTGTAGATTAATTCATTGGAAAAGACAAATTTGTCTTGGGCGTGTACATAGAGAAACACCAAATCGTAGCTCACTCATTTGGAAACCATACGAGCACAATTTCCTAGCCTAGAAAGTTCAATCGAAAATTGGAAGAAGAAATGGATCTTCTTGACCAAAGTAGACGATGACGATGGCACATAATCCGGAGACAGAATATAACTAGAGATTGCAGGGTTTTATATCTACGATATATTTTTGATGATTTGTAAGGAAAAAAAAATCAAGAAAAACAAAGCTTGATAAAATTCAAGACGCAACAAACATCTACTTACAAAATCAAACCAAATTCTACTAAACCGAACCGAAATAGTTTCGTTTAGATTTCAGTTATAAGTATTACTCGAACGGAAACTGAAATGTTCATCCCTATAAAATACCCACCAAAACTAGATATAAAATGGCATTCCATTAACACAAAACATGTCACTACATAAGGATGATACACAAATTTGGCAATTATAAAAGCCATAGCGACAAAAGTCACAGCTAGTTTATATAGAAACTGAAAGTAGCCAAACCGGTTTAAGATCAGAGACCGATCAAAACCACAGTAACATGGTAAACTTAGTACCTATAATCGTCGTCAAAGATCATGTAATTATTGCTTCCTCCTCCTCTCCTTCCCCTTTCATAACTATCCTTCTGCATCACAAAACAACATTGAGAATGTATATATATGTGTGTGTGTGTGTGTATGCGAAGTTGAAGATTTACCCTAACGATCATTCGCTCAAATGCTTCGGTGCCATGCTGCTCCATGTATTTCTCAGCAGCAGTGAGGATGTCGTCTTCGTCACGTTTGGGGAAGAAATTGAATTTCTTTTGAGGAACATACCAAATATTGGTGGAAGCTCTTTGAGGATTCATGTAGAAAGGCCTGATGAAATGTCTGTAGACATGTTCTGCTCCATTAAACTGTGGTAGAACTAGCCAGCATATCCCGATCAGCTTCAGGAAAGGCCATATCGGAAACCTTTTTTTTTTTATGTATTATCAGAAAGAAAATTGATTATATTATATGACCACTCAAGAAGTTCAATAAAGAGATGATAATAATAATAATAATAACGTTAATTAGCTAACTAACCACTCAAGAAGTTTGGAGAAAATGAGTTCGAAGAGGGAGATGAGTGCGTAGAGAACCCAATAGGTGAGCCATTGCTCGTCTTGTGCTAATGATTTTGTCTCTATTGCTTTCACTGATGCATATCTGTTCATTTTTTTGTCACATTAATTAATTATTCCAATCTACAATCTTTTTTTTTGTAATAATTAATAGACATGATGCCTCGTGTCTTGGATTCTAAGTGGGTGTGTGTGGATATACGTGCATCTGAGAAAAGTTTCATTTTTTTTTTTCTTTATTGACAGAGAATCAAATTTTCAAAGGTTTAGTTTTTGTTTCTTTTTTCCCCAAAATTTTCCAATGTTTCATATAAATCGAAACGAAAGATTAGCTTTAAAATCGAGTTTTGCTATCAATCTAATCTTTTAATTAAGCCCTATGGACACACACACACACGAAGAGAAAGAGAGAGGTTTCACTTACAGAGGGTAGACGAGAGCAACCAATGGGCTGTAGAAGCAAAAACAAAGCAAGTTTCAACTTTCAAATAAGATTAAACACACAAAAACTCCATAAATCATTGAAAATCTAAAAGAGGGTTTCTCTTTTGAGACCATAGACAATGTAGTAGTTAAACTCAGTAGAAATAAAACTAAGTAAAACAAGATAGGATCTAAATTAACGAAAAAAAAAAAAGCAAGTAGGATCTGTAAAGAGAAATTAAAGAAGAGAGAGAGAGAGAGATACAGAGCAAGGACATCGAAGTTCTTGATGAGAACTTGAAGAACATTATCATCTCCAGAATTAGAAGGCATTATTGACTCTGCAGCTTCTTCCCTTGAAGCCTTCCTGTTTCTAAAGCTTTCCCTTTTATTTTTCCTCTCTTTCTTTCTCTCAGTGTAGAAGTTAAAACAAAAGTGGAGGCCAGGTTTTACCTTGGACTTTTATGACCACTCCTTTCATTTTTTTTTTACCTTTAAAAAAAAATGGGGAAAAGAAAAATGGTGGCAAATCAGCACCGAAATTTTGCCAAATATTTATGGACAAATATTATTTCTTTCTAAACATATTTTAAAGAAGAATATTACTTGAGCGATATTTTAGACTTCTACTCGGTGAGTTTAATTCAAATTAGATTACTGTTTATTATATTTGGACATAAATATTTGTTTTTGTCTTGTTCATAAATTTTGTAGTGATTTATCAAATATATAAAAGACAGTTGAATGAGGAATGTGAGATACTGTATAACTCTATACCAAGATTCAACCCGCACAAATTATATAGCGAGTGATAAACTTTTTTTTTTAAGTGTTTTGAAAAAATAAATTTATCTGAATTTTAGAATATGTCTTACTAATGATTATATATAATACTGTCAACCTGGACTAACATATCTACTTAACATGTTTTGCAATGAACTAAAATATTATTCGGGCTAACCCGTAAAAATATATACTCTTGAAAACATAACTCTAATATGCACCACTTAATGACTATGGTTTTTGTGATCAGTCCACAAACTCTTAAAAAATCAATTTTTCCGTGTCTAACTCTTTATAAAATTAGTAAAATATTTTTTTTAACTTTTTTTTTGATATATATTCAAATAAAATATAATAATCATAGTGAAAAATATTGCAAGATCTCGAATATATTTTCTTTGAATATGTATGAATTGATTATTATTTAATAATATCATAATAATTAAGAAACTAAATAATAAATAACCTCTTTAATGTGAAATAAATATTTTCCATATTCTCATCAATAATTTTAAAAGACAATTATATCCTTAACTATTTCAATTATCTCTTCTTATTTGTAATGACATTTCATGTAATTACTTACAAAACAAAGTTCATTTTCAAAAATGTCTTCTTAAATAATATTATTGAAACTAGGAATTAATCCGCGCTATAGCGCGGAGTAATTTTTAAAAAAAAATTGTATTAATTTTTTTTTTTTAAATTGTTTTGATCTTTTCTAAATTTTATAATATGTCTAACTAATGATTATAGATAGAACTGTCAAACCGGACTAACCAGTTTACTTAATCTGTTTTGCAGCGGATTAAAATATAAACTTAAACTTACACAAAATCAAATAAAAATATAACAAACTACAATTCATTTTCTAAGAAAAAACAGTTTATTTAGTAAATTGAGTATATCATCTATCTTTCAAACTAAAAATTAATATTTTGACTTGCGAGACCCGTTTTTGTGGGCATTTAGAAATTAGAATCCTAACTTATCCATGGCGGGCTAACCCGCTTACTAATAAAAAATCATATTATTTAGTAAATTGAGTATACCATCTATCTTTAAAACTAAAAATTAATATGTTGACTTGCGAGACCCATTTTACGGTGGACAAAAATATTATTCAGGATAACCCGCAAATAACTACAATATTGAAATACAAACTCTATTAGGCACCGTTTAATGACTATAGGTTTTGTGGTCAGTCCGCGAACTCTTTAAAAAATTAATTTTCTCTTGTCTAATTCTTTATAAAAATAGTAAAATATTTTTCAACTTTTATTTTGATATATATTCAAATAATAGTATACAGATTATAGTGAAAATATTAAGGATCTCGAATATTTTTAAAAAAATATGTGTGAATTGATTATTATTTAAAATTATATAATTTTTTTAATATTGTAATAATTAAGAAACTAAATAGTAAATACCCTATTTAATGGAAAACAAATACTTTTCGTATGCACTTCAATAATTATAAAAGACAATTGAATCCTTCTTATTTCAATTTTTTTTTTTTTTGTAATGGCATGTAATAACTTACAAAATAAAGTTTATTTTACTAAATGACTTTTTAAATAATATTATAGAGATATTATAGGGAAGTTGAATCGTAAGATTGAAATTATTATGCGTCCAAATGTCCAATAAGGTCTGAACAATACTTTCTCATTTTCATCTAATAAATGGGCCTTATAAAGCCCATTCATTCTATATAAGCCCATATCAATCAATGGGGCTGGTGGAATTATAATCATTATTCAAATTGGACCTGAGCAAGGTTGAAAACAAAATGACTTTTTTTATTCGATTTTTTTTTGGTATAAGGATTAAAACAATATCTGGTATTAATTCCCTTACAAAAGTTTATGTATAAGGATTAATAAAAATATCTGGTATTTATTCCCTTACTATTTGTTAATCATTATATGTTCTAGACAAATGATAAAATGATTAGAGTGAAGACGACGAATGAGTGTATTAGTGAAGCCTGATTAAACAAAATAGAGAAGCAAGTGATGGAATGATGATCAAAAACAAATTAAAGAACCCACATGAATACTAGAGTATTTTCGCATATATACACTCACATATATATATATATATATGTATATATATATATAACTACGTAGATCCAAAGATCTATATTTTAAGCATACTTTAGAGACATTTTAATTTCTTTTGGACCTATTGGGTAATGCCAGATTACAACTACTTGTGCCCTTTCCATTTTTTTTTTTTTTTTTTTTTGCAGGTTTCTTTTTATTATAAAATAAACGCCGACATAAAAACAATGATCGGTCATGACTCGTATCTTATTGTTTATCTATAAAGTAACACGTAAACAATAATATACAGATATCAAAGAAGATTCATGAGATCATCGGTCTCTATATTTTTCTTCCTCTTTTATTACCGTGAAATCTAGTTTTGCCTATTGCTATATTATTATTTTGAACCTTACCTATTGCTATATTATTGTGATCAAATATAATTACATTATATTCCTCTAAAAATGCTGCTTGCTATAATGTTTGATTCCTTAAACTAACGGATTAATAATATCGATTAATCATGAGGTCATATAACCGCCGACAGGCCTATGATTCCCAGGAATGGTCCGCACCGATTTATATACAGAAGGATCTCAAGTTTTATTTCCACTAGGAAAAAACTCGCACGTCGCGCTTATTTTATTTTATTTTGTGTTATAAATAATAAATTTCTAAACTTTCAATTCGATTATTAATATTTTTTGTGTCTTTTTTATAAAATTATTTTTTTCTTTTTTTTATAATGAACCTAGTAATTTCTTCCTTTTAATTTTTCCGAAATATTTACTTATTTGTCACACTTTTTAATTTTCTCAATTTACCATTTTGAGTTTTTGTTTTCACATATATTTCACTATTCCGTTTCTTATTTATACGCTTTTAAATTCTAATATTTATCTTTGTTTCCGTTTTTATGTTATTTATTTATTATCTTTTTCTCTTCATTTTTTATAACTTGTTATTTTTTCGATTCGTTACTGAATAATTCAAATATTTACTTGTTTTTCACGCTTTTTATCTTTCTCAATTTACCATTTTAAGTTTTTATTTTCACATATCTTTTTCACTTACATTCAGATTGAATTATCTTCGTTAATTCGAAAATGACGATTAAATCACATGAAAAAAATGCATTTAAAATATCATATTATCTAATATTTTTATATATTTATGACGTTTCTAAATTTAATTTGAATTTGAATTTCATTTATTATATATTAATATTTTAATGATTTTTAAAATAGTTAAATTCAATTTAAATGATTCTTATATGTAATAAATTATTGGACATATGTCATATCTTCATTTGTTCTGAAGTGACGAAGTGTCAGAAGAGCTAAAACAATAATTTGTATATTAGATACTAGAATATTTATATTGTTTTATATAAAACAATAATTTGTTTCTATGAACATATTAATTGTATATATGAGTATGTGTGTATTATTTTAAAATAGCTAACGTCCCAATTCCCATGCTCGTTGATATCTACAACGTAGGTCTACACGGTCGTTTCTCAATACATACCCATGCATGGTAAGACCGTATATATACATAATAATAAAATAAATCTAATAATATAGACCGACACAAGAAGATAAGCGATATGTTTATTACGTACGCATGTTACATATATGTACATGAATTTTTTGTATAATGCAAATTTCCTGGTTAATTTTACATCAACATGGTATCCTGTCTCCATTATAGATTAAGATATATAATCAATTTTTCATCCATCAAGGATAACCCTTTAGAAATAGAAGATCGATCAAGCTGGAACCAATAACCATTTGTATAATTTTTATAATTATATATGCATGCTATATATATATATATAT